>VMRN01000060.1:1048269-1113676 GCA_010277015.1 Poeciliopsis turrubarensis
ATATATATATATATATATATATATATATATATAAAAACACTAAATCCTTGTGTATTCGCATCATGCTCTCCACAGAATAATCATCTCCATACATGATTTTGCTCTTGCTATTGCCCCTTTTGAAGTCTGTTTTGCATAACTTACTGATCTATAAGCTGAAACACCTTTCTGTGAAGTTTCCACAATGACAGATCTCGCTGAAAACCGGAAAATGACCATGAAATATGATTAATAAATCATTTATGATCTCCTCAGCACTTTCATGTCACTGTACCCACAGATAGGCGGTACATAATGCGCCCATGGAAAGTTGCTTTGTATGGGCATCAGATAAGTTCAGAATGTTTACAGTCTTGACGAAACTTTATTTGGTAAAATATGTTCCATGCAGAAGTTTTCACACCCTTTTAACTTTTCAGGATTTTGTCAGTTCACATCCATGAACTTCTATAGTTATTGGGATTTTGTGTGATAGAGCAACACAAAGCACCATGTAATTGTGAAGTTTAAGTACAATGCGTATGTGTTATTTGAATTTATTTTCAATTAAACATCAAATAAATTGTGCATTTTTATTCACCCATGTTGTAAATGAAGCATTTTAGAGGTTTACACGTACGGGAACTAGCATTTTTATCTTTTTTTTTTTTCCTTTTTTTCTTTTCTAAAACTCGGCAAGGTTTTAAACTCCTGCCAGAAACTCTTAAAGATTCAGATCTTCACTTTATATAGAAATAAAGCGCTCCATGTAGCTCTGCATGTGTTCAGGGTTGTTGTCACTCTGCAGACCTCAGTATTTTACAGCCTTCAGCAGCTTTTCTTCTTCACCTTTTCATGCATGCTGAAGAAAAATATCCCCACAGCATGTTGCTGCCACTACCATGTTCCTCTGTCAGACTCTAAATTGTCTGCATGTTCAGGTTTGGTCTCTTTAAAACAAACTGACAGATTTTCCACCAAAGCCACACATTTCTGCAACTCCTATAAAGACACTTGTTTTTAACACTCCTAATGTCTTGCACAACAGTCTGATGGGTTGATTTACCACCAGCACGTTTTCTCTACAATGAGGGAGAAATGAGTAAGAATGTGGAAAATGAATGGCACAACAGGCCACATCTGTTTCCAAACATGCGAAACAATGATAGTAAAAATTTTACAACTTCACACTGAGCATAATAATAAGACATCAGATCTTTACTAAACTTAGAAGCAGGACTTGCACAACTACTACAGCTGATATTCAGTTTTTTTCTGGTTAATTTACTTCTACCTCCATCTCACTTCCTCCCAACTCATTCCCTCTCTTCCTGTCCGTCTCTCGTCATGCACATGGCGTCCCTCTTATGGAAATGTTCCGCTGCTAAGCCACCTGTCAAAGCCAATGCTAATGACAAGACGACACCCTTGCACTCCCGAGGTCAAAAATGTTCCATGAGCAGGAGTATTTAAAAAGAAATGTTTCGGCTAAAGTGGTTCTCACAGGTATGGGAAATGTTTTGTGCAGAAATTAGAGGATTAATAATAGAGGGAAGACTGCGGTGGAGTCAGCAAAGAGGATGTGGCTGAAACGCTCCGGCGTGTAATGAGATGAAATGTCTGTTCTGCCAGAATCACGTGTTGCGGGCAGACAGAGTTACAGTGATTGAGTTAGCTCTCTCCGCTTTTTCCGCACTCTTTCATGTTTTATCTCATTGTGCGAGTGGGCGTGTTTCTGCTCAGGTTCTCAAACGGATCAAGACATCTTTTTTTTTCTTTTTTTTTTTTTTTGATTTTTCAAATTACACTTGTGACATGGACCTAATGAACAATGAATAACTTGTAGTTAACCACTCAACGTTTCGCTTCCCACAGGTTTTTCAGAATCTCGAAACAAGTAATGCGATTTGTTTCATTTTTGACTCATGCCAGTATTTGTAAAGTCCATGAATCAACTTTACAAATTAAAGGATTAAAGTGAATCCTTTTCACTAATAACTCTTTATTTTTTTTATTTATTTTTTATTTTTTTGCAACATATAATCAAGTTATCAAGGTTCCTTCAGACTTATCTGATGCACCGTCGCCCTTATGCTATAAACAACCAAATGGTCACAGCAATACAAGCAAGACAGTTGTTTGTAAATTTGATTAAGAAGCAACAGAAATGTCGAGCGATAATCCATGATATCGATTCGATTCTGTTTTGCACGGCTCATGATTTTAACACGGCGATCCCGGTTTGATGATCGCCACAGATGCACCGATCCGTCGCGGTATGCCGCCGCGTCACCATTCGACCGTCTGATTGTTCAGCAGTAAATTCAGAGACAGGCGGGTCAGGAGACCTCCGACCGTCGCAGGTCAAGGTGTGCGCCGCTTCCACTCACCTGTCCGTACCAGGTGTACTCCAGCATGGTGGCAGCGGGGGGGCCGCAGCTCTCGCGCGACCGGCGAACTCGCGAAAAAGCTCTCGTGCGGCAGACGAGTAAACCGGGAAAGAAGGGGGAAACAAAATCGCGGCCCGTTGCTCTCCTCACAGCGCAGTCGCACAACTGTTAGTTTTCCCCGGGGGTGGAATCGCTGCTGTCGGGGCTTTGGGATCTTGGGTAAGGGGGGGGGCCGAGTCGGCAAAAAGATACGCTATTTCACACACATTTTGTACACATGGGCTGGCACCCTTTGCTCACACACACCTCTGACTCTCTTGTTGAATTTTGGCACTCCCGGGGGGCTTACGACCTGTTGATAATGAACCTGAACCCATTATTTTGAGTCAATGAATTGAAAGAAATAGGGCAAGGAATGAAAGCCACAGGGCCAATTAACAGCATTCTTTGATGTATTACCCTCGCTCACCACTCAGGCAGACTGCTCTGCGCCTTTTGTCTTTATCCCCTCTGTTATTCATTAATTATTCTGAGCAGGGTCAGAGTTCGTGTGGATAATTGTGCAGAGCGTCTCTCTTTGAGGATGGCAAAAGATTCGCCCAAACGCTGACACTCCCCCCGACTGTGCCCAGCCACCTTGAATTATGCCAATTATTCCAATTCTTTGATTTTTTTTTTTTTTTTTGTCTTACCCTCCTCCTTCTCTCTGTTATATGATTGCATTCTTCTTTTCCCCTCCTTCCCGTCGTTTCAGCTCAGCGTACAGCTCAGTTTCTATAGCACACTCACTAATACGTTGTCGCATTGGTGTGTTCTTGCTTTTCAGGTGGCGAGTCGAGGTCTTGTCAGGTTGATCTCCAGCCGTTTATTACATTATTATCGGTTGTTCTTTCAGGTTTTTAGGCTTTTCAGCTGTTTTACTTGGGGGAAATTCACTTGTCGTCTTTAGGATTTTGGCACAGAAAGGGAACTTGCTGATTTGTGTTTTTTTTTTTTTTTTTTTCCCCCAAAAAATATCAACTCGTCCCTTTAACAAAAGGAGGCTTTCTTCTCCTCCCTGGATATTAATTGGTTGATATGATTCACTCAGGCCTTTTCATAGGTCCACTGATAAGAGCAGTAGTGAAAATCAGCCCTGATGAAGACGAACCAGAGGGATGGGCTTGCAACAAGTGGTGATTTTTCTGACAAAAATCACGTGTGTTGTGTGCAGATAGTTACCGTAATTGAGTTAAGGGAGCTTGATCTGATCTTTCTTGATTTTTACAAACTCTGCATGTGAGCAAAGTCATTTCACCAGGATTCTTGCGCCATAACTTTTCCTTCGGAGGCGCATTATGATACAAAAACAACAACAACAAAAAAAGAGAATCAGAAGAGACAAAAGAATATAAGAAGTTTAGAAATAAGTAATACGTCAGTATTTAGCTCCTGATTCAGATAAACTTTTGAGTTCATATGTTTTGTTTCCTTTTGGGATTAAAATGCAAATCATGTTTGGAACTAGATATCAATTATTGTGTTCACAAGCAAATTGTTTCATTTTGACGAAGCCTGAATACACTGTAATTATATGTATAACACGTTTCTCACAGTATAGTAGGATAACCTGGTTCACATGCTGACAGTGCAATAAAATAAAATTGTATTTTTAAAGTTTCGAAATTGTCGTTTGAAGGGTGAAATTACTTCACATTATTTTATCTAATGTTAAAGCTAAAAGTGAAGCCCTAACTTGAGAAAGATATCAGAGCTGCCTTGTATAAAAATGATTCATTTTAACATAGCGCTACAAGTCAAAGTACGGCATCCTTTTTAATTGCCGAGTCCGAGGTCCTCGTGATTCTTTATCACTGCTTTTGTTCTTCAAGAAATGTAGACAACTGAAAGCCCTGCGCCGGCCTTGTGTCTCCAGTCTCTTTGGATGTGCTTTCTTCAAAGGGAGTCCCACGCAGCACCTCTGGCTACGGTCGACCCTGAAAGGAAAGATCCTCGGGCCATTTCTCTGTTGCAGACACCGCTGCCTAAACAAGGTGTCCTCCGCTGACCCTCCTTAATTTGTTGCGTGTGAAGTTTCGCCTATCACGGTTCCTCATCTTGGCTTTTAACGAAGACAGAGGGGAGAGAGGGTTGGGGGTGAGGGGGGGGTGTCAACAAAGCAGAAGCAAACAAATCAAAGAAATTGAATGAACTGATAAGCTTTAAGGAGCGACTTGGCTTGGGGACTTTTCAATGTTGATCACATCTTTGCTTTTTACGTCGGGGATGTTTTTGCTTAATTTAAAGTCAGTATGGCAGGGATGAAACTGAAAGTGTCAGTCTCGTGTTCTTGTTTGTCCCATAATAGGCAAGAGGAAGTTTCTTTTAACTAAATTGTGGGCCATTGTTTTGGATATTTATTCGTTTCCTGTCTTTAAATAACCGCAGAACTAAAAATAAATCAGTCTGGATCTAATCTTTGAAAATAATTATTTTTCAGTGTTTTAGGGAAACGTAGAACTGAATTTTTTGTGTTTTTCACAGTTTTCGTGTATTCTTCACTTTAAAACACATTAAGTGACGGTTACTTGTCAGCAGGTCGTTTGATCCCTTAAAAACATATTGCTTGTTGTTTTTCCACCTTGTCAGTGTATTGTAATTGTAACAAAAATCAAATGCAACAGTTTTTGCTCAGACAAAAAAAAAGTTAATTATTCAGGAAATAAAGTGAATATTTTAGGTGCAAAGCAAAGTATTTTCATATTAATAGCCTTGTTAGCTGGCTGAAAAAAGATCTTCATTCGCAAAGACTAATTTAATGAGTGATATGAACTGAGGACTCAATAGTAACTGGTAGTGCATTAATAAACTGCAAAATTGAAAGACGTTAGTCCTGCGGCTAAATTAAGGTAAATTTCTGTATCAAATTTTGAACCACAAAAAGATATATATTTTTTTTGTTTCCAGTTGCAATTTAACAGAGCTTTTTCTTTCCCTTTAGACTTCTTCTCACATTTAATCTTAAAAATAGTCAATGCGGGGAACGTGGAAAAAGCACACAAGTACTCCAGAAACTCTGTTTTTGGTGATAAAAGTGATGTTTGCGGTCGTGGTTAAGCCTTAAGTTCACCTTCCCTCAGTCCCACAGCAGTTCCTCTCCGTTTTTCCGAAGCATGCGTCCCGAACACAGCGGGACACTTGTGACAGTACAAACATTTAGCCCAGTCCTCTTTACTAGCTCCCTGATGCACGCTGCCTGTAGTAATTCTACTACTCTCCACACATAGTACCTCTTTTGCCCCCTTTTGAATCCTATTAGTGCATGAACTTGGTTTAACTGAAAAAGACTGTCGACTTCACTCAATTGGGTCTAATAGGATTAGGCTGCTGGTATGGGCCTGCAGGTTTAAATAGGAATGGAATTTTGGCAGACATCGGCTCAATCCATTGCATTAATCTTATAAAGGTTACAGAGTATGTGCGGGCCCAAAGTTGACTGGATGAAGGGCTGTTTTAAGTGAATTTGCTTCAGTCGAGGCCCTGTCCACTTTAACACAGCCGTCTTGCTAAATAAAACATTTTTGCATCTGTCACCTGCATACACACAGCATATGCCCTTTATGAAGCTAAAATCAATTATGAAATCATTTTTAAATATTGTCTTTATATTCTATACACATCTACAAAACAGACTTATCATAACTTATTTGTGTCATACTATATCATTAATACGAAATATGAAATGTGTAAAACACTTGTCTCACCAACAACAAAAAATTCAAAAGAAAAAGAAAATGGCTTTCCAACATTGACAATTCTTGACACAGTATAGCATCATGGGAAGCCTTTGCCCTTTCCAACATATTTGTTTCAAATTACTTTTGTAGGCGTCTCCATTTTTTCCCCCGTTTTCAGGTTCACATGGATTCACCGAATTTCAGGTTTTGAAAATCTGCTGTGTGAAACGCATTTTACAAATCTCCTTTCAAAATCTCCTTTCAAAATCTCAACAAAACTACTTCAGATATTATGCATTTCATTCTTTGAAAAAAAAAAAAGAAAACATGCTCTCAATCTGCAAAATTTTCAATCAAAAACGATAATATTCCTATTTTGAGCACCGGGTGGCAGTAATATCAACATCAATAATACACTAAACAGGCAAATAAAGAACAATCCTGAGATAGCAAAACTAATGTCACTTGTTAAATTAGACATCAAAGGGTATTTCTGTTTTACTATATTAGACTATTCAATTTTATTCTTCTATGTATCTTTGACTAATGTTCCTGCTTTATGCTTCTGTTGCTCTTCTTCTGTCGTTATTCAGTCATGTCTACTTCCTCTCTGAGTTTGGGTCCTTCACAACTACAAACCGTGACAACAGCTAGTAAGAGATGAGCAGCATGTCTGTTACGCAACCAACTATTTGCTCGCTACCTTAGCAGACAGCCTGACTAATCAGCCATCTTCTATTATCTTGTTGTACTTGCTTTAATCTCATACCAGCCCAAGCCTATTTGTAATATATGTATTTATTATTGACGTTGGCATCAGAAACACTTTATTCAATATTTTAAAATTTGCTGCCCCAAGGAATGAAACACTGAAGTTATAGTTGATAGCTTCTCTTGTCTAATCAGTGTTCTTCCCAGAGGTGTCCCACCCTTTCCCATACCAGCACTTCATAATGTCTTACCCGGAGGTCTCTTCATGTCTCTGAAAGCTCTGAATAGCTTTCTTGGTGGGCTTGAATTCCCCCGAACCCCAACATCCCCCACCCCAATTGTACCACCTCGAAGGATTATGATATGTTTCAGCCAGAAAGAGTCTAAGTTCTGGTCCTGATCTCTTGATCCGAGTTGCAGCAGGAACAATTGGTTTATTTGGAGGACATGGGTATGCTGGACAGGTGGCGGTGTGCGTGTGCATGCGGTGGGTGTGCGTGTGTGTGTAGTTAGCCAGGAGAAATGTCTTAACACTTAAAACTTGAATGTGAGGTATTTAGGGGGTTTATTGTGTCTAATCCTATTAGTGTCTTAAATAACATGAGATTATCAGATTGTGTTGGTGCAAGAACTGTGAGGGTAAATAAACAAAGTGAGCACCTTCATTTTGTTTTCCATTCAAATATTACATTTTATCATACAATTTGAAGTCAATAGTGGTGTGTGTGTTTTTTTTTTTTTTTTTTTTTTTTTTTTTAAGTTGACTTGATTTAATCAAATCTTTTTATTACCTGATTTTCCAAGTTTTATCGCACAAAAATATCACAAATATCTGATGTCTATGTTTGCTGCGGAGTATGAAATTGAATTTAGTTCATTAGTGAGTTTGAAATGCTACAAAAAAAAAACAAAATAGACGAAAACAAAGTTTCCTTTTGCTGTGTTAATGACCACTGCATGCCAGAAAGTTAAAGCACATTACCTGAGTGCAGTTGTTACATACGGGTGACAAAAGACTAACAGTGAAGCAAGCACTTGTTCTTCATATGAGGATTATCACAGGTCATGGAGAAAACAGAATTATAAAAGTGAGGCCTCATTTGATTAGCTAATTTCATTAGCTAATGTTAGCAAAGCTGCAGAGAGAGGTCAAAGGGGGTCAAATACAGCTGCTGTTTCTCTTTTATTTAACACAGATGTGATTAAGAAATTCATGGTTTAAAAAAAAAAGATCACATTTCTCAAACGGTCATTGAGACGGTCTCCACTTTTTGATGGCGAATGAGAGGTCCTTGTTCACAAAGGATCACTGGTTTACATAAGTGTGCTCTGAACCACATGTGTCAAACTCGAGGCCCGTGGGCCAAATGTGGCCCGCCTGGGCGTTTTATGTGATTCTCATCCAGTTTTTGGTTGAAAGCAAAAGCGATAAATCATGCAAATAGAAATGATCAAGTTTGCTCCAATTTGTCATGCAATTAATTGATGTATTGTTTATTGTGACAGCCCTGTCTCTAACCAATTCCCAGGGAACCTTCCTTCACAATCCTGATGATGATTATGCTTGAATGCAACAGTCTGTGAAGAACTAACTTAGTTGGCAGTGACCCTTTGTGGGTCAACTCTCGGTCACTCAGATGAAGACGAGTCTTGTAACTGGGGTAAAAAAAAGTGTTTTTGATTCCAGCCTCATCCTCTGCTACATGTCGGTATGAGCTTGCTGAGGACTTCAACCCTATTTTAGCCAATCAACTTGCACAAAAACTACGAAACCAAAATGGCCTACCACTAACATTCTGTACTAGCGAGAATTAAATCTGCACATACGAACCTGGACCTAAACGTTTTACAATAATTTCAGAGTCTTTCAAACATAGTTTGATCTTTGAAACCTGCAGTCCATTAAGTTGTGCAAAATTTTTTTAAGATTTTGGGAGTCCACTGTCTTGTATCGTCATGTGATGGATGTGTCATTTTATACCTCTGCATTACTCTGCAGTGCAAACTCGCATTCCAGAGGCGCAATTGGAGACATTTTTCTAGTTTTTAAAACAAACACAGTGGAATTTGATAGATCCCATGGCGTATTTTGCTGAAGATAACAAACTATTGCAGGTTTTCCACATTTATCCCAAAAACTGCAATTATTTTATTATTATTATTATTATTATTATTATTCATGTTTTGCCAACTCTAAAAAGCACACCTGACTTGTAGTTTTTTTTTTCTTTCTGTCATTTCAAAGATCTTATAGTCTTCGTTGAGATTAGGATTGCAACAAAGCCCACATGCCATGACCTAAACCTTTATGAAAGAGCAGAGTGAACCTTTATTTTAGACTTCACCAGAAAAAGGCTTAATCAGATTGTCTCACATTGTGCATTGTTGCATCATACCTTGTAATTTTCTGCCTACTTTGTTTTACCTCCTGTCTGTCTGCTCCCTGAAACAACCTTTCTGCTCTGGTTTGTTGTGCAGCTGATCTAAAGTCATTCAGACAGGTCATGATCAAAGGGGAACTTTTTGGAGTGGCTTTTTTTTGTCTGTGGAGCTTTGCTGAGCTTTAGCGTTCACAAAACAATAAATAAGCCATTAATGGTGTGGGAAAACCTCGAAAACAAAACAAAAAAACCTACAATCTAAAATGTTTTGCTTTGTTGTTGTAATACGCTTAGGATGTTTTGGTCATGCACCAGTATTGTCGCATAGGATTTTTGTCGGTTTATGCCTTGATGTAGGCACTGTGTTTAGCAGGTTAGTGGAAACCAGCCCAGGCACTCAGCCAAGCCTAATGGGTGGTCCATGTCAAGCATGTCCAGCGTGGCCTGCCAGTGTCCACATTGCCCCAACACCCTCTGTCGTCAAAATTGGCCGTTCTTGTGGACTCTTCTTTTCCTTTCCATTTCCATAACTTCAATTGGTAACTCTTGACGGTTTGTTTTTTTTTTCCCACAGTTTTGTCACCGCTTTATTCCAGTCTTACATCATTTTGGCACTGCTGTAGTCCAACTTTCACATTTTGTTTCAACAACAGCTGCTAATGAAAAAGAGTTTCTGGTGATTACATGTCAACTTTAAGCAGTGTTTTTGGTCCCACATATAAAAAGAGCACTTAGAGGTTAAATCTGACAATGTAGTATTTTATTTGAATAACTCCCTATGTCTAACCATCAGTAATGGTTATGACTGTGGTTGCGATCCATGGAATCACAATGTTGGTTAGTTGGACCTCATGATGCACAAGGCATTATGATGCTTGAAAAACCAAACTAAATCTAGGAGACCTCTTACTTACTGGAGTTACATGGCCAACTTTCCATGCAGTAAAAATAAGTTCAAATCATTGATTTTCAAATTGCAAATGACGGTTTAGACCCAACTGGTCGAATTGTCCAACCTTCTTTTGGGCATGACATTTGTCAAAGGCTGAAGTGTTCAGCACCACCTGATCCAACTGATCCAGGCATTAATAACTCCAAAATCTTTACAACTTTTCTTTATGCCGTCAATCATGGAAGTTGGACACCTTCACAAAACTGTCCAGGTGATGAAATTACCTGCAGTCTAATAAACCCAAGAACCGAGAAATCAATTCGACTCCTCTTCCTAAAAGGAAGGAGGGGGAGGGGAGTGACTTGCTCCTTCAGGCTGATGTCAAATCACAAAAACACCCACAAAAGTTTGTGCATGCCCACAAACAGACACCAAAGCAACGTTGACGCATGAAAGGCCTCCTACTGAAGTGGAAAACATAGTGCAACAATGCTTTGAAGTCCACCAGTTATCCATCTAAGATAGGGATGTTTTCTGTTTCTCCTCTTCTAATAGTCTGATTCATATGCCCCTCCTGGAAATTCCCTCCCTACAGCCTGGAGACGGCAAATGCCAGTCTGGGAGCTATTTGGTAATCCCATTCTATCGCAAACATCAGAAAATCAGTCTTACTTTTGCATCAAAGCGCACCAGAAAACACGTTATGGTATTTCTTTGTCTTTTTTTTATTTTTTATTTTTATCTTGCATAAAGCCTGTAATCTCTGTGCAATGCAAACATACATAAAAAAAAAATACACGCATAAAGTATGCAAGCCAGCTATAATTAAAATTTGGCAAAATTATTCAGAAAGGAAATTTTTAGCTTTTTAGCTGCAACAGTCCTGTTTTTTTTTTGTTGTTGTTGTTGTTGTTGTTTTTTAAGATCCAGAAAAGGTTGTGATGAATAGTCAACATTGTGATGCTTTTATTGATATGCAGCAGGCAGGAGGAGGTTCGCTAGAGGTGTCCCTCTGTGTTTATGACCTACTTGGGTTTTATATTTATTCCATATGCTAAAGCTCCTTAATTACTCTTGTGAAACCTCTTTTTTTAAACCTTACAAGTCAGTAATTATACACCTGTGGCGATAACTTGCATAATAAGGGCCGTGTGCATTTTTCAAAGTCTAAGTGGCAGGGGTCTACTTTAACAGAAGCCGCCCTTGTTTATACCGTTATGTCACCTCTAATGCAAAGGGACTGACGGGAAGGATAATGTTTCAAAATAGGCATGTAGAAATAAATAACACTCTGTAATAATTAGAGTTTGACAAGATGGATTGCTGACTAAGAAATGATACATAAATGTAACATAAAAAAGCAAATTTAAATTGGAAATTGTGCAGACCCCTCTATTGTGATACATCTAAATAAAATCCAGTTCAACCACAAATTTATGACTAAAAGACAAAAAAAAATATCTCTTGGAAGTTTTAATGCTCACTGATTGCAAGATGTATTGAAATAACTGTTTTTAAAGATTGCTTCTCATGCTTTTTTTTTTTAATTCATGTATATTTTTATTATTGTAAGTTGGAGTCATTTCTGTCTTGCACATTTCCGTGAACCGCCTCTGCCTTTCTATCATCTGTGATAGACATTTAAAAAAAAAATAAAATAATTTTTTATCTGCGCAGCTTCCACTTTGAGAATGTCTTCTCAGGCCACTGTCTTTACACCTAAATAATGGTTCATCTGGAGCATCTGAAACACCTTTGGTAATTTTTAAACATCGGAGCTCCTTTCTTCTCCATTTCGATGCTCTGCTGGAACCATGTTTAGATTCCTACATGCACCACGTTGTTGCCATTTTGAGTCATGACTTGTGCCGACCAGCTACTGAACATTTTTTCAGAATAAAATCTTTTACTTTGTCAGTTCCTTCATATCAATGTTAGTGTTGGGCCTGATGTGTTTCCGGTGTTGGTCTTCTCGTACTGTTTTCTGTCGTCACCACCTACCTTCCATGTGTTGCTGTACTGCCACCATTTAGGAGCATGTGGCCTGGTGTGGACTCCGCTGAAGGAATGTTGGAAGCCAGAACGATGGATGACGTCGCTTTGACAGATTTGACGGTCATCTCTCTCACTCATCACCCACTGACTGTCTGGGCCGGAGCAAGACTGAAACATTTCTGGCAATGGAAAACTGGGTCTAAACAGAAAGGGGAAATAACAATTAGTCAGTGAATGAACTAATTATGTAATGAAATAGTTGTATTATGCTTATTAAATCAGTCTGAAGTGGGTTATGGACTGGAACTTGGTGAATAACTAGTTTAGGAGACAGGAGCATGACATTTAACAGGAATAAGCTGGAATCAAACCCACAACTTTCAAAGCTGACGACTCTTCCCACTACGCGACATGTACCTCCATTTGGTTTGCTTAATTTTTGTTCCCTGTTCATTGTTTATTTTTTACTTTCTGATGAGAAACTTGTCTTCCATGACAGACTGAACTTTTACAAACATTTCTTGCGGTGTGTGTTTATTTGTGAAATTGATTGAAGGACCTTATTTGATTTAGAATTTGCTGTGTAAAATTTTACACGTCTTTCCCTTAAGGCATAAGGGGTTTAAACTTGACCGAATAAATAAAAATAAACTTCAGAAATGGACAAAAAAAAAAAACATTTTTTGAACTAAGAACATAGAAAATGTCAGAAACCATGACACATTTTACTTTTGTAGCAAAAAGAAAACCATTCCCAAAAGAAAGGACACAAGGGAATAACTTGCTTACATAAGGGTTTTCATCCTTAAACGAATACTTACATTTGCTTTGCGCAGCCCTTGGTAACATTCATCTACTGTACCTCGCAAAATATTATTATCCATCAGATCGTGAGGAAATTCTCACAGATTTTCCCTAATTTTGTTTTACATTAACATCAGTTTGGTGATCAGAAACATTTAGATTTAAAGTAAAATTTTAGAGGGGAGGTTAACTGGAAATCAAAGCTGGAGTTCCCAAGAAGACATTAGAAACTGAGAAGACATCTGAGCCAGATGGTCACAAGGGAAATGGAACAGAAAATGTATATCTTTACATCTATGTACAAATGAAATACATCATCTGAGAGCAAATTAGCTGTCACTGCCACTGGATTAGAATTCATCAAAATAGACCCAAGCGTTTGCATAGCAAAGTTGAGGGAACGGCGGTAGAGAAAAAAAAAGACCGTAGGGTGAGAAAGTAGAAGATTGCATGCGGTATAATCTCAGTGTGTCTACCTACTTTCCCCCTCTTCCTCTTGACGTGGGAGGTTAATTGGCATGACACATGGCTGTCCAAGCATGGTGCGAACGGGGTTTAATTGCCTTTATTCTTTCGCCAAGCTGGCAAAATACCTCGAACGCGGAATCTGTCCGGTGGTTCTGTGCACTGTGTAAAACTGCGTAGGTGGCGAACGTTACGTGAAAGCCGGCTCTTGTCAGAGCAGAGAAAGGGTTTTGTCCACCTAGCTGCATTCCGGCAGAAATTGTCATCTCTGAACAAGTCGCTCGTCTGTGCGGACTGAGCCTGAGTCATTGTCTGAGATTTGAGGGCTTCTCTGTTGGCCCATAAGGTTTCTTTTCTGTGATGCCCCTCCTCCTCTGCTGCCCAACAAGTGTCGATTAAGATTAAAATTGATGACTACCAGTAAAATCGCTCATTATTGCACAATTTTTTATTTATTTATTTTTTGTATGCGTGTGTGTTTTATTGTTTCCTAGCCAAATGAAGCGGAGTCACAATGGACCTCTTGGCTGCTGTTGATTAACGCTTTCCATGACTTGACTGTCAATTTGGATGGATGGTTGGCTGGTCTGCAAATACTGATTTAGAAGACAACGTAGCTTCAAACCTTTCATAAAATGTATTCCTGCTCTCTCGGCTGTTTTCCATGGGTTTTGTGATGCTGTTTGTTCACTAGTATTCTTCTGCAAACGTCTGAGGCCTTTATAGGGCATGCATTTTCTAATTAGCAATTAGCTGACCTTTGAATTCGGTAATAAATTGTAGTGAATTTTTATTAGCAGAAATGTTAAAAAACTTTTAGTCCCTTCACTCTTGCTTCAAAGTAATGCACTACTTTGTGTTATTCCGTCCAAAATCTCCTAAAAAATATGTTAGTTTGTGGTTTTAGTGCAATCAAGGGTTGCGCTCAAACTCACTTTGATAACTTTTGTTCGAATCACGGGAAATGTTAAGCTCCATTTAAAAAAAAAACAAAAAAACCCAAAAAACAAAGATATAACTGTCGTTCTCGACTTCATTAAACCTTCCAGAAAACTTTGAGACTATCAGGTGCTGTCTTAATTGGCTCATTATTGATCACACGTTAAAGGACCATGTAACGCTGTAAATAGCTGTGCTGTGATGTCTTTCTCATGAGACCTCTAACCGTATGATCTCACGGTTGTTCGATGGCAGTTAACCCTGCTTGAGTCTGCTTTATTTCCAGCTGGGAGTCAACAAGAAAACGTTAAAGGCTCCCTGCTGCTGTGTCGATGCAGCCTACAAAATACACAAAGCCCTGAGGAAAGGGGGGGGCACACAAACAACAGCGTTGCACTGTCTTTTTCTTTTACATTCGGCCGCAGGCCCAGCAGGTGACCTGTTGGTTTATGTGTAATTATTTTAATTTTTTTAATTTTAAATATAACCTGCCAACTCGGTTTTTGACGCTCTTGGTAAAAAGCTGGTGAGGAGGTGTAAAAAGTCTCAATCTAAATACTGCGACCGTTCAATTGCGCAACGAAAACAAGAACGTTACTTTAATTCACGTAATGTACAATTAGATTAGATCCGATTGGCTTAGATTCAATTTGATTCAACCTTCCAGCCATTGCAACCGGAAGGTTGCAAGTGCAAGGCGATAACTCGATTGCCTTGAACTTCTTACCGGTGATGTGTAAGCAGTAATTAAACATATTGATAAAGGAGGTAAATAACATGAATAGTTTGTAGAAAAGTGTATCTTTCTACACATTCATCTTTTTATTTCAACAAACGCTGAAATAAGAGCTTTTGTTGCCGTTTGCTTTGTGTTTTATGTTTTCAGTAACTGCTCAAATCATATTTTAATTCATGCTGTAAATTTTCCAAATTGGTCACATATGCTGTGAATTGGAAGTCTTTGACTCCATGTTTGCTGAATTTTAGTTTTTTTTTTTTAATTTATTTAATTATTTTCTGCTGCACTATCAGAAAAGATTGGTTGCAGTGCAAGCTTTGTCTTTGTAACACGCACAGGAAAAACTGCAACAAGATGCTGCCGAAAAGAAAGACGACTTATAAACACGGGAGTGTTTCATGGAAGCAGCACACTAACATCTGCCGCTCTCTGCTAGATTTTCCTGCTGATTTTAGACATTCACCATAAGAGTCACAAAGCAAAATAAATGCACTCTGAACAAATGCGGCACCGACAAATTGAAACGTGCAGATGGGTCGTCATCTAAGTTTCCTTCCAGGATTCCCTTGAATTTTTCTTCATCTATTATCTCAACAACTCTGACCATCCACCCACAGCATGACGCCCCCTGCCACCATCCTTCAGAGCGGGGTCAGGTACTGGTGTAAATGAATGAACACAAACCATAACTTTCTCATTTGTAAAAATGTTTTAAAAACTACATATCCTGAGTGTTTGTCACATTAGATCCTGATGAAAACTAAATAAAATTCAAGGCCGGCATTTGAAAAACTGCGCAAAAAGTTAGGTGGTAAAACACGGGGACCCAGTTTGAGGAGCCACCGCCATTATTTGGACTGTGACACTACCTTGCATTGTATTTATGAGTAATCATCGTCTGATTAACACTTGCATCATCTCGCCTCGCTGCCTCTTCACACTTTTTTGCAAATCCTCTCACTTGCACGTGGAGGCAAAACGTTCCGAACGTTTTTGCAGAGAATTTCGAGACACACACACACACACACACACGCTGATGCTTGCCTCATTAAAACCTTTCCTGAAGATGTTCCACTTTGTACAGCCCTTCACTCATCATCACCTCCAATCCGCTCGGCCCCTGCCTCCCCTTTGCGCTGCGCTGTTTTATTTTCATCAAGGCTGCTCTCGCCGTCGCCCTCACTCTCTATCTCTCATCTGCAGTGCTCTTTTGTCGCTGGTCTGTCATGTATTTATTTGCCTTTTTAAAACCCCTAATGCGCTCTTATTGTTCCTCCCAGCGACCCGCCGCGTCAGGAACCGGAGCCTCCCGCGAGAGTTTTGTTCTCGGTGCTCAAGACTTGAATCACTGGGCCGAGAAAATGATGAGGGGCTCAGACATGCTGCCGATTCGCTCTCGATCACTAATCACACAGTTTAGGTCGTCTAAAGAGCAGCAGTTTTGAACTTGTGTAGCTTAGTTACGCTTCATCCTTGTTGTGTTTTTTTTTTTTTTTCTGAATCACTTTTTTAACAATTATGTAAGTCTAGAATATTTGTCGAAAAAAAAAAAAAAACATCTCTCAATGCTCCCAATACTTGTATTGTCCATTTAAAATTTAATTTAGAACTGAAGAGAAGAGGAGATAGAAGAGTCCAGGTCTCTGGATGATGTAGGGAGATTGTGCAAAGACAAATGGTCAAAGAGTTTTTGTTTCTTTCTGCTCCTGCTTTGTGAAATGTTACAGGAGAATCACATGTCATAATCCACAGGAGCTGTAAAGATGTTCACAACTTAGAAAAAGTTCTAAAAGTTGTAAAGAAAACATTTAATTCCCGCTTGGAATCAATAAAGTATTGCTGAATGTTGAATTGAATAAAAAAAAAAAACCAGGGGGAAGTAATAATTGTGAAATGGGGGTTTTTTGTTAAGAACAGTCAGTTTTGAATGATCACTTCATCTTTTTCTATTGTAGTAACAGTTTTATTTACATAAGTTAGTTGATTTGCTCACCACATCATTATTTTTTATTGAAAAAAACTTTTTATCTACATTACCTCTTGTCTCCCCCCCAACTTAAGTTGCAGATTGGACATAAACTGATTTAAGATTGTGTGTTGTGAACAAATAAATCAATCAGATTAGATTGAATAAATCATGCTCACATTTGTATATATCAATTGACCAGTGATTACTGTTCAGTGCGATATATACAGAGGCCTTAATGTGAAAATTCTGGGTTCGCTTCTGGGTTTGATAAATATAAACATTGTTTAACATTACAAAATACATTTATTTAGTATAAGTAAATGTTTACCAAGAAAATGCAAGAAGAGATTTTCTTTATAATCTGCAATACATGCTCATTTCTCCAACAATACTTGCTTCCATTGTGGGACATCTAAATTCTTACAAACATTACAAAAACCCTAATGTGTGTGGGCCAAATGTAAATTGAAATGCCATCTCCAGTCCATCCACAAGAGGGTGCTATTCACTCCTCTTCAACATATGGGAGGAAGGCAAGGGGGGTGGGGGGGAAATCACTTCTCCACCTTCCTCA
Organism: Poeciliopsis turrubarensis; assembly: GCA_010277015.1. Taxonomy (NCBI): domain Eukaryota; kingdom Metazoa; phylum Chordata; class Actinopteri; order Cyprinodontiformes; family Poeciliidae; genus Poeciliopsis; species Poeciliopsis turrubarensis. The sequence goes on from VMRN01000060.1 coordinate 1,065,824, forward strand.
TGAAACAGATGCCCACACGAACTATGAATAGAACCGGAAAAAAAATGGTTTTGAGACATTTTGGATATACTATCCAAAGTGCTGATTCACCCAGAAGGGGTGTCTGAAAATTGCACAACTCTTTAAGTGTCCAGTGCACTGCGCTTAATGTCAAAGCAGTACTGGGTTTTGCAATCCGCTTGAGTTTTGCAGAACTTTGCACCCCACGCCGAGCGCCCACACCGTCCTGCACACCTCTCGGAAGCTGCGCACCCCACCGAAGCAAGAAGAGGTCCTCACATTTCAAAGGAAGTTGCTGGTGCAAAAAATGCATACTTTATACAAAACGTCGAGCGACTGAATATTGTTCAGGACATATTTGAGCTTTCCAGGATTAATTAACATTTGATCGGTGATCAAAATTGTGTTATGAGTCAGTGTCTCATGAGTCCTCCTGTGTCCTCCATTGACTGCCAGATCAGTTGTCCACACGGTTTTTCCCCCTCACATCGCTCAGGTTCTGCACACGCACTGCTCCAAAATAAGGGGAAAAAAAAACAACAACAAAAAAAACATCCCCGTGATGCAATTTTAGAGAAGTTCAAAAATTTTTCTTAATATATTGTGAATAAAATCAGATGACTAAAGAAATAAGGAAGTTCCCTCATGAGGGAAGTTTTCCTGCTGTGTCATTCTGATCAAGCTGCACTCAGACAAACATAAGGCACTATCAGAAAGTTAAATGAGGACACCAAGGAAGCCCTGAGATGTCATGAGCAGCATGTTTGAGACAGGCAGTTGCATCACATTTTATGCGCAAAAAATAAAAGTCTGTCACAAGTAGGTTATAATTTGTAATTTTAGACTTTTATGAATGCAGATATCCTATGGATGTAAACAATGATGACACAAAAAGATGTACTCTTCAGTAAGATTACATAAAAACATTAAATATATTCATTGACTCTTAATTAAATTTCACCGTGTGCACAACTTGATATTAACTAGGCACACACACGTTTTCTCACTTCCCTTATGCACATTTTGTAAATTATGTATTTAATCTCTATTTATTGTTATGCTGCAAAAAGAGTGACGGTTTCCTTTCAAAATGATTTTAATGTTTAGGATGCGTTTTCTGGAGCTTTGGAGCTGCAAGCATAGATTGCATGGCATGGGCAGGGGTCGGCTGTCAGGATAGACCAAGAAGTTTTAAAAAGTTACAGTTTCAGAACCGCTAAAAAAACTTTCCAACTTATCATTATTGCTGTTGTTTTGCCGACAAAACAGCCCGAAAAATTTGGAAATATTTCCAATCGTGATAAATACGCACGGAAGCTGAAAGAGTGCCACCTTTCATAAAACATGGTGATGCATTGTCAGATTTTAGCTGGCAAGCTAAATTGTGTTAAGAACCAAATGCAGGCTGGCTATCAGACTGTTATTTAAATTTGATCCCACTGTTAATCTGCCTGCATCCTGCAAGTTCTTGGGTCCATCACAACATTGGACAACAGCTGTAAAGTCACCACCAGAGCAATGAGCCACACTAATAACAAACTAATATCAGCTTGTTGTACTTGTGTTACTCTATGAACAGCAGAAATGCAATATATCCTGCACAAAAAGCTCTTAGTAACTGCAACTAATACTGTCAGGTGTTTTTATGTTTTGGTTTAAAAATCCCTATCAAAATGACAATGTTATATTGTTTAAAGCAAAAAAGCTAACTTTTCAAAGTTTTCTTCAAACCTGCAAAACTTTGCTTTTGAATTTCAACAGAAGATTTTCATTTTCCCACTTTACCTGGAGTTTGTAGTCTGTGGAAAGCAGCTGCCCTTCGATGCGTTGCCTCCTCTTCTGTTTCCAAGTCCGGCTTCAAATGACCCAAATTTAAGTGCCTCCTATTGTTGTCTGAATCATTCTTAGAAGCATGAGCAAGTGAAAGGGGCCCAGATTTAAACCAGAACTATGTTTCCTCTTTTTCGTCAGTGCCAGGGTGCGGGGTGCAAAGGGAAGCTTTCATGTCAGTACCCCTCATTCCCGAAGCAGAAATGAGCGCAGATTCTGGCAAATCGTTCATCGTGCGGCGCAATAACCACCGTTGACCATTTTAGTCGTAATTGAACAAGTCGCTGTGAGAGAAAAATAATGCCTTTCCAATCTTTCTGTTTGTTCTGACTTTACGTTGTTAGTTTTACTTTGCTTTTGTTTCTGGAAATTCTCAACATAGCTAAGGTACTTGCCGACTAAATCACAACAGACACAGCGACTGATAACACAGCTGCACTTTGCTATTTTTGTCATTTATATTCCTTATGATTTTCCACATATTATCAGGTATCAAAAAAGTTTACATGACTGTCAATATAATAGCAACGTTTGCTGCGATCCTCCCATTTCTATGGAAAATGTTCCTCATTTTTCTTTGAAAAATAGCCGAAACTCAATAGGTTGAATTGAGCTGGTCTACGAAGAGCAATTTTTAAGTCTCACCACAGATTCTCATTTTGATTCAATTTCGGGGCTTTGACTTGTTCATTCTAAAACATGGGTATGTCCTAATATATCTGTAAATAATTCAGTTTTGCCTCTGGCAGTCTATTTAGGGTTATTTTCTTGTCTTTTACAGCTAAGGCTTTACCTCCAACTTTGAAGAAAATGATTTCCGGAATATGATGCTGCCACCACCATGAGTTATAATGAGGGTTGCAAGTTCAACCACACAGCATTTAGGCTAAAAAGCTCAAGTTGGGTCATACCTGACTACTTGGCTTGTGCAAATCTGCAAAGGAGACTTTTTGCTAAACCTGTGGCCCATAAAATCCAGATTCCTGATTTTACATTCCTGATGCTTCTGCTGTCAACAGATGCTTCCTTCACGGTTTTCACATTTTTTTTTACATAATGTAACACAACTTTTACTTCTCAATGGGATTTGATCAGTTGCGTAAAAGCCCATTAATGCCAATTCAAATTTGCATTTGCGACGTTACAAAATGTGACAAAATTCACAGAGGCACTTCAGCACTGAAAACAAAGACTTGACTTTGAAGAGCAGACAGGCCGTTGCTATCTCCAAATCCTTGAGACAGTTTGTCCATAACCGAGCAGCGCCGTCCGATGTGTAAGAAGAGCGAGACACACGAGCGTTTTTGGTCTTGGCTTTATGGAACGCTGAAAATTTCAACGCGAAGGGGAAAAGGGCTCCGACGTGGTGCTTTCGCGGTCAAGCCTGTCTGCATAATGACGATGGTGAACAAGCCATCAGCGAGGAAAAAAGGGCCTCCAAATTCTCCTTCAGATGCATGTTGATTGTGTTTATTCGCGGCAGTTACGTTGATGAGGGAGCAATATGGAGGAGGCTGGATGGACACTTGGTGCGCGTTACCGTTAAAATAGCAGACGTCTCTTGACGGAGAACAAACAGCGAGGGGAGAGCCAAATCAAGGCATCCGCTGAGGCTCTCGAGAATGCAAATTCAAAAGCACTTCATTACATGCTTTTTCCCTGCAATCTTGCGTCTAAGAGACTGAACTAAGTGGTTAATCAAGCCCAAAAAAAAAAAAAAAAAATTGCACTGCATCTGAAGGGAGGAGGCTCTTAGGTTAACGTGCAAGACCAAGCCTACATGTGCATCCAGAGAAATTCATTCACGTAACTCCAAAAATCTATGTATTCCTAATGAGATGGATCTATGAAGCTAAAAAAGAAATAACATTAATTCCAGTTATCAGCAGAGTAAAGAAGTTTCTCTGCAGTGGGAGTCGACGGAGTTAACGAAAGGTTCCACGAGGCTACCTTTGGCAACATGCACACTATGATTCCATTAACATTGCCCCAACTGATTTAGTGGCAACGTAAGTGTAAAACCATTTTTTATTCTGAAGCTCGTCTCTTCAGAATAAAAAAGAGCAGAAGCTAAAGCACAAGCCTGAACAAACAGCATTCAAAAGTAAAACAGGATCACCGCTTGATTCAGTTCTATATCCATAAATGACACAAAGTTCAAAAATGTCAATCTTACCTGATTTATAAACTGTTACCCTATTTTATTATGTCACATCCTGCAAACAGTGAAAGGTACAGCCTTTCAGCTGCAAGTAGCTTAAAATACCTTGATTTTCGCCTCTAGTTTGAGCCATTTAGGCTCATTATTGCAATGAAAAAACAAAAACATATTTTTGTCTTGCTAGTAGAAGCCATAGGGGTTTTTTTTATTCCTTGTTGTTTTTTTTTATCTTATTTATGTACTTATTTCATGTCATGTCTTTGTATTTTAAAGTGTTATTCCCAGAGCAAATCAAAAATCGTGCATACTCCACTAAACACAACAGTGGGCGAGTAACAGTGTTGCTTCATTTAATTTTTGCAGCCACGCTATTTTCATGATGGTCATGGACCATAAAAATACTAAAATCGCACACATCCTTAAATTAATTTGTAATTCAGTTGAGATTAGTTTTTTGAGGGTGAACATCATTGAAGGGGGTAGACTGTTAGAATATCTCAGTGGAGCCTCATCCAGTCCAAGTTAGAGGACATAAAGAAAGTTTAAAGCTGAGATGTGGCTTTGGAAAATGCCTACCAACCAAACTGAGATATCAACTTCGTGAGGCTCCCGCTTTGAAACAAAGTCAGCTCAGATCAGTTTCAAGAATCAGCCCTCCCTCAATGAACATGTAATGCATTTGTCAGATCACCGGGATTTACTTATGACATATGGATTCCTCTGTCAGGTCACGTTAGTCTTCACGTCCATCATACAATCGTGTGTGTGTGTGTAAGTGAGCGGCCCCTGCTGACACTCGGCATTAGACTTGATCGGAAACTCCTAAAAGGAGAGAGAAGCCGAGCACAGTGAGGCAAACATCGGGGATTGTTTGATCATGGTTTGACACGGGATTTGATTTCTTTCGGACAGGTTTGATGGAGCGTGAGGTCAGACGGAGACCAAGTGAAAGCCTGGACTCTGTCCGACGAAGAACAGACACAACGGCTCTTTGTCATCGAAACGAAGGTCCCCTTAAATAGTCCGTCTGAGCTTCTGCCATGTCTCCAATTGTCTTGTTTTGCTTCCCTTTTTTTCTTTTATTCCAATTAATCCCCTTGGTACAGTGAATCAGTATTTGTCTGCAGACTTAAAATCAGAGCCCCCTTCCCTTTCAGGTAGAAGTTGTATGTGTCTGTGTCTTCGTCTGGTTTACCTGCGGGTCTTTGATCCCGACAGTACGCGACGGTGTTTGATTTCTTGGGTACTTTGACAGTTTGGAGGATGTCGAAAGGCCTTCCAGTGTCTGAAGTCAGATCAGAGGAGGGAGAAAGAGACAGGGCCTGAAAAGCAGGTGTCCAGCTGGGAGAAGATCAGAAGAGACTCAAACTTTAGCGAGAGCCATTGTGAGATACACGGCGGCTGTTAGCTCACATAACTTTTCTCTTTGTGTGTGTGCGTGTGTGTGTGTTTTCTTTCTCTCTCTTTTCATACGGCTGTCTTCTCCTTCTCTTATCTTTCCCTCAGAATGTTGAATGGCTCAGTTAAAGGTCTCTGAGGTTTTATCAGATTTTTGCCAAAATAAGCAATGTGTGCGCACTCCATCAGCAGTCTCTTGAGGTTTAAATCTCTGTGTGTGCACAAGGGTGCTCCTCTTCAAACATCAACCTGGGATAAAGTCACACTTTAAGTGTAATTCAAATAAGCATACTCCTTTTATCTTCCTGCAAGTAATTGATCGTACCCAGAGTTTGTTCAAAGAGGAATCCATAGACTCCATTTCAAATCAAAATTAAAGCAGTTCTTGAGGTTTTTTTTCTTTTCTTTTCTTTTTAAGGAGGAACCTTAAATGGAATGATCAATCTTTTTTACTTTCCAAATTTATGCACCATGTTGGCCAATGTATAAACTGATATGATCAAATTACTTTGGGTGATTTGCACTGAAGGGATTTTGAAGGTGTGACTGTGCCCTCTAGTGGTTCAGCAGCAAAACTAACCAAGTTGCAGGAAGCTTTGTTTGGGCCCCCGGGATGACTCTCAGGAATTTTAAGTAAATTAAATGATGCATAAAAAACAAGTCATTTGAGGGAGTGTGCACAGTTTGGATAACAGTTTAATTTGTAGTTAATTTGGCGTGCTAGATTCATTTCTTTGAACTGCTTTTTATTATATCTCCAAACATTGTTCAGGTATATGTCGTCTTTCTGATCTATTAGAAATGCGTTGCATGTTTCTGCACATGATTTTTTGCGTTTTCTCTGATACTTTTTGCTGGAACTGTTCTTTTCCATTTAGTCAAGAGCTTTATCAGGCACGTGCAGAGGGGGGGCTATGGAGGCTTGAGCACCTGCCCCTTTTGCTCCATGACCCCAAGTGCCATTTTGGTCTCTTTTTTTTTTTCTTACACATGTACTACAATTATTATTATTATTGTTATTATTACTTTGCAAGAAAAACAACACAATAAGCCCTCCGGTCACATTGTTACCTTTGACCTTTGCCCGGGACCCACGATGCACTTGCCTCTCCCACGGTGAGATACGGCGGCTAACTGCGGAGCTCAAGCTAGCAAACGTTTTTGGCGAATTAAAAAAAAAATATTTTTGGTGAAAAAACTGGAGTCGGCTTGCTACTTGTCAAATAACGGAAAACGTTAAATGTTGTATCGTTTCTCCTTCGGTACGGAGTCGCGGTTTAAGCAGAAATGAAATATAACAAGAGGAAAATATCGGGCGCTCTCTGAGTCCGCCTTTCTCTGAATATCTACTGAGCGGGAAAAGACGCCAGGTGAGCAAAAGCTCTTCTTGTCTTTCGATCCAGTATTTTTAGCATACAGACATTACGCTGTTGTTGTTGTGCTATGAGCTAGCAGCTAGCTAGTGACTTTGCTAGCAAAGCAAGATAACTAAAAAGCTCCCCTGTATTGTTAATGATGGCGGTCATTCTTCAGTATTACTGATGCAATAGGGGCACATCGCCCGTCCAAAACCAGAATCAGCTCCATAATGGATATATGTCCGGTTTTCTAATTTTCTTTGGTGAATGATGTACATTGCATTTATTCTAGCGTTAGGTAAATGTATCTTGAAGGAGAATAGTACTTAAATAAAAGTCCAAGAAGGACATTCATTTAGAATTAAAAATAACTCAACCTGAACTACCATGATAGATAGAATGTATGTAATAATCAAACTGCTTCTGTCCAATAAAAGCATGTCATTAATGAAGGGGCAAACATAAACTTTTATTTGCACACATCAGAAATCTTTGGTTTTGATTTTAGGCTCTGCCCAGACATCATGTGAGAATCCCAAGCAAAACTTTGAATAGCAAGCAAAGATTTCTGACATGCACAAATAAATGTGTTTGTTTTGCAAATAATTTTTTAAAGTCATGAGATAAAAATTTGTGATTTCAGTTTAAAAAAATAATTAAGCTAAACATTTTGTTGAAAAAAATGTTACAATTCAAACTGTCTTGATCACAATTTTATATTATTTAATTGAGGTTAGTATTTTAATTGAATAATTGTGAAACAAATTGAACTCCATAGGAGAGGTCTCATTTTCTCTGAAATTAATATTGTTATGCTGTGCTATGGACTGAAAAACATATTGGTTTAAACACAAGGGTAAAGAACTGGTAGTGTGGTTTACTATAGTGTTCTGATCATAATTCATGTTTTGCTTGTTTCAGTTCAAAGATGCCACGTAAAGACAGACGTCAGAAACAAAAAAGAAAGAATCTGCTAGAAGCAGCGAAAGGTAGTGGATTGTTGACCAACTGGGTCAGAACCAGTACCGCAGGTAAGAACAAAAAAAGTAAAGGTTCTGACTATCATCAACCTGCAGTTTTTGGTAGTGAACACATATTTAATATTACAAGGCAGCTATTATGCTTTTATTGTGTTAAGAGTAGTCTTTTCTCATAGTGGCATGCATTAATTAAATTTTTGTTTTTGTTTTTTTTTCTGCAGTGCCACTTTAAACTTTGATGCAGCTCTGTTTTTCTGAATGGACCGTCTTCATCTCCACTGTAAGTACAGCAACCCAGGCAGATGTTCTTTGATTGTATGTCTCACAATTTTGTAATTTATCATTGTTAATTAAACTCTGAAAGCTGTGTGACTTTAATATTCTGTCCTAAAATGCGATTAGATGTGCCCTTGTTTTTTTTTAGCACCTGCCCCTTTAGTGGTCTCTGCACGGCCCTGATAGCAATCCTACAGTGTCCCAATGTTAGACCAAAGTAAGCCCAAAGTAACCCCCAACCAGCCAATTGGCGCGCGAATCATGTTCCGGTGAGCCAATCACATCCCACGCTTCATGTCCAGGTGGTCCAATCACATATTGAAATAAGCCGACATGTCTTGCACTTTTCAATTATTAAAGTAAACCAAAATAAGCTTACTTTGCCTTATTTTGGCCAATCACCTTCCACCATCTTATTTCTTTGTCTTAAATATGCCAGTATTATACCTTTCACTCGTATTACTGTTAATATCTTGCTGTACATTGTTTAATTACAGGTAAAGCGCTTCATTTTAGTTGAATGCACTGTGGTTTTTCCGTCATTAAAGCGTTTATTGCCACGGATTTCATGCGGATTTGAAGGAATTACTGGCGAGTGTAGAGAAGTGCCGCTATTTTGACTAATTTTAATGAATGAAAAGTGCAAAAAATTAGTCATTGAGTATTTAGCACCGACAAATGTCGTTATGTTCTCCCCACTAATGTGTGAATGTGATTAACGGTAGGCTATTCAACATAACTACACAACTAGCTTGGGAGTATTTTTTTTAACAGTTTCGGATGAAAAGAGACAACGAACATCAATGAGAATGAGGTGAAACGGAAAAATAAAGACAAAAACGAAAAACTGGAGGATGCGGGCATCGATCCCGCTACCTCTCGCATGCTAAGCGAGCGCTCTACCATTTGAGCTAATCCCCCATGATGCATTGCGATCACACCAGTCACTTTTTCAGTTAGGGACTCCTATCATGTTTAAAACTTTAAAACTTCATAGTTTTAAAGATATAAAACTTTAAAACTTGCCCCCAACACAGAAGTCCTCAGTTCTTCTCTTTAATGTCTTTATCCTGTAAATATCTAAATTAATCTTCTTTGTCGTTCTCACCCTTTTTGTTTCGTTTTGACTTCTTAAATCCCAGAAATCTTTTTAGTCTTTTCCAAATGGTATTTTTCCGTTTCTTTTGACCGTCCTGCACGTCCAAATCCTGGATGCCGGTTTCTTGGATCGCTATTTCTTCAATGTCATCAGAATCCTTAGAACAACCTGGTTCTGGTTGCCCAGGTTGTTCCTCCTCTGATTCCATCTCATCATTTGAATCACTAATTGGGTCGACATGGCCGACTGATTTTTTCTCCTCTTGTTCTTCTTGAGGACTCGGCGGGATGGATGACTGTAAATCGTTTGTGGTTTCCAAGATATTTTCTGCAGAATTACTTTGAAGTTGGTTTTCTTCTGCTGCCTTTTTAAGTGAACTTATGTCACTTTCATATCTAATGTTGAGATCTTTGTACAAAATGAATACTTTATTTAATTGTTCCAGGGCATTGTTCAGCTTCTCCTGCAGGCACTTAATCTCACTTTTTGATGTTTCTAGCAGGACGGTTTTTTCCAATTTCAAGATGTCCATAAATTTCTTTTCCTCCTCCGCCTTCTCCAAGTAAAATCTTCTTTCTTCAGCCATTTGCTGGTTCAGGATCTCAGTACTTTCTCTCTGAGCTTTAAGTTCACCAGTGAGCTCCTGATTTTTCGCAAGTCTTTCTAAATTATCATCTTTTTCCAGCCTGAGCTCCTGCTGGCTTCGCTCCAGGTCAAGTTTCAGTGCAGAGATCTCTCCATCATGGGTCAACGTCAGATCATTACATGATTGTTTAGATTCATCTAATTCTCTCTTTAACAGTAGTTCTGACTCTTGCAGCAACTCTATTTTCGCTGTCATTTTTTCCCACATCGTTTCTTTCTCGGTTCTCAAATCATCCAATAGTCGTTTCAATTCTGCTTTGGCTTTGCAGGCTTGTTCAAAAAATCCAGTTTTTAGCTCTTCTTGTTTTCTCAGTTGGAAATCCATTTCGTTGAGCTCTTCCTCAAATCGTTCTTTCTCTGCGTGCCGTTTTGCAGTTTCCTTTCTTAAAAGGGCATTTAGTCGTCGGATTTCCCCTTCCAAGTCATCGGGGTTGGCAGTAGGGTACCTGCCTTGTGGGTGTTGTTGATTTCCCCTCCTTGTATTGGATCCCATCATTTCACTAGTTGATCTTTCACTGTGCTGAGACATTTTCTCAAACACTATCAATAAAATCGTCGATAAAATATCGTGAGGAGCTTTGCGAGCGTCTGAACTGGTCAGAGGTATTGCAAGCAATGACAAATATGCAGAATTGTGTTTGAACCTCTGAGCTGATAAAGGTTTTATTGTTGCTCTGGCAACTAACAACATGGATTAGAAGTCATTTATTGATAGTACAATAATTATTCTTAACCAACTTAAATAACATTTACATTAGTATGCTAAGTGTATTTCTCGATGCACAAATTGTTGATATTGATCTGAACAATAAAAAAAAAAAAGGTTGTTTTTGTTGGCCTCCACATTCAGCTCACAATTACTTCTTTGCCTGCATCTAGAGGAAAAAATGCAAACTATATATGTTCAGCTTCTTGCAAAACGTGTAGCTGACTCCACTGAATGGGTTGAGCCATGTCAGAATTCATGTTTGTGCATATTACAATAAAAGTTTATTCAGCTTCTTTGGAGAAGTATACTTCACTTGTAGGTAGTGGATTGAACAGCATCAGAATTTATGACTATATATACTTTTTTTTTTTTTCATCAACTAACCCTGCTCCAAATCTCTCAGCCTTATCTCTGACTTGTGTGTGGTTGTTGGTTGTTCAGTAATGTTCTCAAACAAAACCTCAGAAGGCCTTCAGAGAACAAATACACTGAGATTATTTTTTTTTTTCCTTTGCACGGACAAATTGGATGTTATGTGGAAGTAAACTGTTGCACTAGATCTTAAGAGCTATTCGATTTATTTATATTCCCCCTTATATCAGCGATTTTTTTCTTTTTAAATTTTATTTTAGATGTGTCACATAAAATCCAAATAAACTCTCTAAATCAAAGAGGTTCGGAGTATTAATAGAAAGTGATGCGTGTGTTCCCACTCCCTAATAATAAACGGAGTGACAGAGGCGCATGGTGCGCTGGGGGCTCCAGTCAAGCCTGCTAACAGGCGTAGCTAATCGATCCCCGACGCTCTCACTGGGTGCTCTGCTCCGACCTGCCGCGTCACATTCAGGGTCTGCCCGTCCTCCAGCAATGGCCACTGCGGTGAAACTCAACACAGGTGCCCAAATGCCCATCCTCGGACTGGGCACGTGGAAGGTGAGTTGTTTTTTTTTTTTTTGTCCGTTGAAGTAAAGTTCTGCATATTTGCTTTCGCTAACGGTTCAGGTGAGCTAGCCGAGCGTTTTCCAAACCAGGGAAAGAAGAGCGACGCGCGCAGTCCACTGAGCCGAAATGGAAAGTTTGGTTTCACTTCCTGGCTGGAGCCTATTTTTTATTTTTTATTTTTTATTTTTTTTTTACTTCTCCAGTGTAGAAGTTGTTTTTTTGACGGAGCGCGTCTCGATGATGTAGCACTGACCGTGGCTAATACGCGGTTAGCACAGTCTGAAGTTAGGCTTCTGCATCAACACTACATGCAGTGAGAATCAACAAAATCTCAGTTATTTTACTTCAGGCTAAATGACAGGAAGTTCCCTTCCCCCACACACCTTCCCGTCTAGTAGTTGCGTCTGCTTTGAAAACCTCTCAGCCTCCTTAGTTGTAAAAAAACACTAAAACATTATTTTTCTTAGATAAGCTGGTCCCACTTTTGTTTGTTGTTTTTTGTCACACTGCCTAGAGGTGGTGCAGATCAACTCCTGTTACAGTCTGGAAAACTTCCTGCGCGAACTCACCTAACCTGGCCACATGGCAGGTTAACCTGGCCACATTGTTTTTGTTTGGCAGAAATAACTGGCAGGTGTTTTGAGCAAATTTCTCAGCCTGAAATACATATGACTCAGAACTGAAAGCTTGTATTTTTCCCTAGCCTAGACAAGTGTGTGAAATTCGAGTAGGAATGGGAAATGTGTGGCTCTGCAGATGTTCTTCTGCATGATCCCATTTGATCCGTCCTGACTTTTAAAAGCCAAAACTGTTGGCCAGTTCAACGAGCAGTTTAGCTCTTTTCAAAGGGTTATAGAAAAGGCAATGATTCCTTTTAATTGTGCTGTTTCATTATGTCATGTTCCTGCTTAATTCACTTTTGAGATCCATAAACTCCTTTGCCAGTCTCTCCAACCACCTATCTACTGTTTCTGTTCATCTGTTGAGACAATTTAAGCTGGGTCAATGTTTGTATTTTTTTTCTTCTAGTCTCCCCCCGGCAAAGTGGCAGAGGCAGTGAAAGCAGCCATTGCAGCTGGTTACAGGCACATCGACGGCGCGATGGTCTACCAGAACGAAACGGAGGTGGGCGAAGGGGTCAACGCCATGATCAAAGAGGGCGTGGTCAAGAGAGAAGATCTTTTCGTAGTCAGCAAGGTAAGGTCTCGTCCTGCTACAAAAATACTTGGACACGCTGTTGATGTCGCTGTTCTTCAAAATGCTCGTTTCCGAAACATGTTTGCTTCATAGCTGTGGTGCACTTTCCACGAGAAGCCCCTGGTGAAGCAAGCGTGCGAGAAGACGCTCGCTGACCTTAAACTGGACTACCTCGACCTTTACCTTGTGCACTGGCCCATGGGGTGCCAGGTGAGACGACTCCTTCCACACGTGGCAATTTTCACAGTCGTTTTAATGAGCCACTTAAATGGTGTCACAAAAAAAAAAAAAACGTTTTTAGTTTTAAATCTAGTTTCTCATTAACGTGCTAAAAATGGTTGAATAAATGTTTTTTTCTTTCTTTTTTCTTTTTTGTGCAGTCCGGTGGTGATCTTTTTCCTTTGGACGGTAATGGGGAGCTGATCGGCGATAATACTCACTTCCTGGAGACATGGGAGGTGAGCTAGTACAACATAACTTCTCTCTCCTGTAGTTTGCTGAAAATTCAAATATCACATCCGAATATTGAAGCAATGCAGACGTTCTTGGTGAAGATAGAAAAAAAAATTGATTAAAAAAAAAAAAAAAAGCAACTATGCAGGCAGAAACGTTGCAGTGCATGTTTACTTATAATGCCAGCAGGCTGCGTGTGTCATTAAATGCATCGTTTTGCCTTTGTTTTTCATTCTCAGGGTATGGAACAGCTGGTCGACGCTGGCTTGGTCAAAGCTATTGGCATCTCCAACTTTAACAAGGACCAGATCGAAGCCATCCTCAAAAAGCCCGGCCTCAAGTACAAGCCTGCCAACAACCAGGTAAGCTCGAGTTTACCTTAGTCGCCACCTTAATGACTAGCAAAACGCTGGTCGTTAAGGTGGTTGCTGTTTACGTCACCCGTTGAAACCGAAGGGTATTGCTGGGAAATAGCATGTCCAGTTTGTCTCTTTGAAAGGGCATAAGTAATGGTGTTATCTGTCTCTTCCAATCTGCTCTGGCCATTCGCAATGAGCCACAGCAGCTTTCCCACAGGCCACTCTGATTATCTGAGGTGACCTTATATTTTTGTGCTTCTAGAGCGCCACTGCTCTCAATCACTGCTCTGCTGCTGCTTTCTAATGAAATTAAAGGCCCATTCTTTTTTTTTTTACATCTGCCTTTTGTCCTCTTACACACCAGACAAAGATGCTTTCTGTCTTTTATATCAGTGAATCTATGGTTTTCAAATGGACTCATTATTTGGGATGTGAGTAAGGAGGATGGTGCAATATACAGAGCGTTCCAGTAAAAACATGTTGAAGGCAGCAAAGACCCCTTCCTGCACAAGCTCCAGTAGAAAGATTTAGATCAAGACTTGAAAACTGATGTTCACCGATTCTATGCATTCGATTTGGCAGAGTCCGAAAATTGGCAAAACTTGTAGAGGCGGCCATTTTCTTTCTCCTCATGCCGATTGTTTACCACTGCGTAGCTTATTTTATGTAACCAGTTTCAATGTGAGAGGTTCCTGTTTTACAAAGTCTTTAATGATTCCTGTTTGACAAAAACATGTTTAACTAAATAAACATGTTTTTAGCACATGTAGCCTGCTATAAAATGCTTCAACTAAGAAAAGGGCCTTCCAATACTGAGGTAGAATAAAATGCATGCCAAACGTTTCAGATTTTCTTTTAAAAAAGAAAGTATTTTTAGTTTGTTTCTTTTTATTCCTCTTGACAATTTTTCTCTACTTTCTGTCTGCCATTGAAATCCCAATATTTGTGTGCAAGGTGCTTTAGTTCTTGCTGACTTGTGCCATTGCCTAACAGCGTTTCCTTCCCAGGTCGAGTGCCACCCATACCTGACCCAGGACAAGCTGATCGAATACTGCCACTCTCAAGGCATCACAGTGACTGCTTACAGCCCTCTTGGGTCCCCTGACAGACCCTGGTATGTTGTTCAAATCAAAATGCTGTATAAATGTCCGTGAGGTGGAAGAAACACACGTATCGTGCACAACTAACTGCACTCCCAATGGTAAAAAGAAATGTGCCGAGTTATCAAAAAGTCTCATGAAAACTGACCGGACTCGAGCTTAAAGAACACTTTTGTAGCTGTGGGCTTATTCAGATCAAGACGATAAGCTAAAGCTCCCCAGAAAACAGTCTGCATTGCTATTTTTGTTTTCCTCCCTGCTGTTCGGTCAGTCACGTCCCTTTGGTTAGTTTCAGCATGTGACTGTTGTTCCTCCTTGCCTATGTGTGGTGTATTTTGTAATTTGTGAACTAAACATCAGCTACATCAGTAAATGTCGTGCGCTGAATTGATTCATGTTGCCGGTCATTGTGTGTTCTCACTGTAGTGAATGAGCAATGTTTGACCCCTGAAAGTGATTTCAATTTCAGGGCTAAGCCAGAAGACCCCTCACTTATGGACGATCCCAACATCAAAGCCATCGCTGACAAGCACAAAAAGACTTCTGCTCAGGTACAGAAAAAGTTTCATGCCACCAACCTTAATTCGTGTTCCCCTTTTGTTTTTCTTTGCACACCATCAGCAGTATTTACAGAGACGATAAGAGGACTGTGTGTTTGACGCCGTTGCTATTTGTCTCCAACTTTAATCAGGCCACAATCCATGTTTAATATCCTGCCCACTTCCTGTTTTTCCAGGTCCTGATCCGCTTCCACATCCAAAGAAACGTGATTGTGATCCCAAAGTCCATCACTCCACAACGCATTAAGGAGAATTTCCAGGTATTTCGGTGGTTAGCTTATATTTTGCTTTTCAGAGAAAACACGTTTTCTTTTTTGTTTTTGCTTTTCTTGCTCTGAATCTGACCCAAGAGCTACTTAACTGTTCCAGGTGTTTGACTTTGAACTGACCGAGGAAGAAATGAAGACCATACTGGGATTCAATCGGAACTGGAGATGCTGCAGCATGCATTGGTAAAAAAAAAAAAAAGAAAAAGAAAATTGCTATTGTGCTTTTATTTGATGTTTCTTTCTTTTGCATGGTTATAAGATTATTTCATGTCTGAGTTAATATTAGCTATTTTAATATATCAGTGTTTATTTCTCATGATCTCTCTGCTAGTCAATAATCTAATTAGTTTCGTAAGTTAAACTAAATCCATGTGAAGTACAAATGTTATGTTTAAAGGTAGTTCAACAGCTGCACCTACAATGAGGTAGAAGATATTTGCTATATTTTCTGCGGTAAAAAATACGACCTAATTTCTTTTGAGTCAACACTTGTGGAGGACATGGCATTAACAGTGACCTTAATCATAATAATATGCGAAAGCTTACCATTTTGTTTAGCCGCTCTAACGCTAACCGAATGGTTCATTTTGTCTATGTCGTGAAATCCAGCAGTACAGCAAACAGATGAAAAGTCCACAAAAGCAGAGGTTTTCTATTGCACCTTAATGTTTTTCCGTCTTTCTGTAGGGGCCTGAAACACAAGGATTACCCGTTCAACACCGAATTCTGAAAGGAAGTCAACAGATTTTCCACAGGTGCTCCACTCTTGCTTCCTTGCACTCTGGACGCGCTCACGTCCTGGAAGAGTTTTGGGTTTTTTTTGGTTTTTGTTTGTTTTTTCTTTTTTTGAGAGGAGGAGCATAATGTGAGCATAATCCTTTTTTTCTCTTTCTATTTGTCTGTCTCATTGCGAATCGAGTTCTGCTTTAAGCTGCGTTTAAGTTACTGACGTCCCTCAATTGTTGCCATCCCTGAAGAATATCAAATAATTTTTTGGTTTTAAATCTTAAGTTTGGCATTCCTTTTTAAATTCAGGGGCATGTTGACTTTAGTGAACTTTTGCATTTTTAAGATAAAAATATTTTTATGACGCCACCTGTTACATTTAAGTACGCTCCTTCAATTTGCAGCTACGATTCACATATTATTAGTGAATTTCCAAGCTTATACCACTGAAAACCTGAACATGTTGCAATCCAGAAAGCTTGTCTTTGGCACTTTGCAGTTACGCGTATCAACTCTATCACGAAGCAATCGCCAGCTTTGACTTCTCATGTTATCTGTGTGTGTAAAGCTGTGCAATAAAGTTCTGTCATGTATTATGTCACAAGTTTATCCAGTTTCCTATCTTTAAAGATGAAAGAAATAAATGGAGTGGTTAATGTTTGATTCTGGAGAAGCGGTTCTCCGGAATCAAACTTTCTTTGAAGTGCGAGACGTTGAGCTCAGAAAAGGAATCTCAGACATTAAAAACGGCATTTCGAACAGCAAGTCTTTTATTCAACAAAGTCAGTAGATGTTTCACAATACCAGTGCATCAAAAACAGATCAAATACAGTTGTCCATAAGAACATCATGGCAAAGTAACTGGAGCTTAGATGTTCATTAGTGTTGCAGATCAACATAAACGGTTCAATGATTTTTCATTTGATTGGAGATAATATTGTCACGATACTCTTGCTTCATCTAGACTTAGTCATATTACAAATCAGCCTTTATTTAAACCATCTTCTTCCCTTTTAATGTCTAACTAAAGATTCATAAACAATTTTTTGGTGACATTTTCTGCAGGTTCCATAGACGATGATTAGGCAGTAATTTAATTACACAATATATTAATCTTTTTTTTTTCCCCCCCACAAAGAAGAATCGAGCAGAAACAGTGCTGCATCGGCTAGTACTCTGTATTGAAGGGGTAGTCTTTATGCTTTACGGCCCTGTTGGGGGGAGGAGGAGAAAAGACAATGGAACATTGTTAACCTTCACGATACGAAGCAGGAGCCGACAGTTTAATGCCGACGTCTCGTTTCTTATTCAAAATTATTCACACTTCCTGGATTTTCAACATTTTGTCACGTTACAGATGTCTGTGTTTTAAGTTATTTGGGAGATCGGCAAATTGCCATTTCGCACCATCAGCTGGCATGAAAGAATTAAAGCAAAACTCCAGGAGTTTTTTTTTTTTGATGAGGGAATAACATGACATGACGTAACGCCCGTCCTCTCCGCAAGAGGTATCAAATTTAGTGGTGCTAAAAGCAAAAATGTAAGATAAGTGTTGCAAACACGTTGCATTACTTTGTGCTGGGCCTATCGCATGCAGCGAACTTCTAATCAAATACTTTGAAGGTTATTGCAACATGACAAAAGGTAGAAAAGTAGCACACAAACTACACGGTGTGTCATTTCTACTCGCCACTTCGCTGGGAATCCTCTGTAGTTCCTGTTCAAGCCCAGGATCGTTTTCATGTCATCTTGGCTCAACTCAAAGTCAAACAACTGAAAGAGAGACGAGATCGATTTGAAAGCGTAGAACCCAACAGCTGAGGATCCTTTTCCTACATCCTTTTAACGTGGATGCTGATGGAGGTCGCTTTACCTGGAAGTTCTCCTTAATCCGACTTGGTGTTGCTGACTTGGCGATGACGGCCACATTCCTCTGTGTGTGGAAACGCATGAGAACCTAGGAGGGAAATATGAGGAGCATATTTTAAAAAACAGAAACCCACCATACAAACGACCTTCTTATGATGTTCTAATAAACATCAGATCATATTCATGGAGAAGCATAATGACCTTACAGAAAAATGAAGGTCATCCAGAATGTATTTACCACATTCATTTTTTTGTCCCACATAAGAAAGAGTAGCTTTAATCTTCAGGAGCCATCAGCTCCTGTCTTACCTGTGCTGGAGATTTGTTGTGCTTTTTAGCAATGGCCAAGATGGTAGCATCCTCTAGAAGGCGGGGGTCATCAGAGGAAGCCCTTTCAAAGGTCGTGAATTGTTTGCAATTAGTGATAATTTAGTTTTCTGGAGGGATGACACTGATGTGAGTTCTGCAAATGGCAGGTCAGCTCACCAGGGTCTGTCTGGAGATCCCAGGGGGCTGAAAGCTGTAACTGTGATGCCCTTTGAGTGGCAATAGTTGATCATTTTCTCTTGGGTTAGATATGGGTGGCACTCAATCTAAAGAAGAACTCAAATGTTACCAATCTATTTTTTTTCTTTCTTTTTTTTTTTTTTTATATATATATTTCATATGATTGAGAAAACCCAGTTATATGAATTACCTGATTGTTGGCTGGTTTGTATTTGAGGCCTGGCTTGTTGAGAATGGCTTCAATCTGGTCTTTGTTGAAGTTTGAGACGCCTATGGCTTTGACCAAACCGTCATCCACCAGCTTCTCCATTGCCTTTTAAATAAATTATACGCGAACATTATAAAAAAATTTAAAAAAAAAACACTCGGACTATTTGAAGAGCTGGTCTGCTTGTTCAGTGACTTTTTAAATTACCCCCCATGTGTCCAGGAAGTAGCTGTCGTCACAGATGATTTCGTTGTTCTCATCTGATGGAAAAATCTTTTCCCCTGGCTGTGAGGAGAAAGTACAGCTCTTGTGCATCAGGGTGAAGGTTATGACTATAAAGCTTCTGAAGTTCTCAAAGAAATTTGGATTTTAGCTTCTAAAATTAATGTTAAGCAGCAAACATGCACTTTTCTGGAAGGTCACCAATGCGAGGTGACGTTAGGGTAATTGTGAGCTGACCTGCATCCCTACTGGGAAGTGTAAAAGGTAAAGGTCCACATAGTCCAGTTTCAGGTCTTTGAGAGTTTTCTCACATGCTCCCCTTACCAGCGACGGAACATGGAAGGTGCACCACAGCTGAGAAACACACACACACACACACACACACACACACACACACACACATAAAAAGAAGGATCAATAATCTAGGAGGAGAAACAAGCGTGAGCCACAATATTTTTTTGTCAAAGTGAATTCTGGATGTCTGTAGCCCTTTGAAGGAAGCCAAAACTTCTGAGTCAGTCAATAGCTTTGGACCATCGGTAAGCTTCACTGCCGTACTGTAGCTGCTGCCATGTGACTTTGTCTGGTAAAATCAGCATATGTAGTACTTATTAGTACTGAATTTGCATTTACTCGTTAAACCTCAAATACACTTGATGCGTTATAAAACTTCTAGAATTAGCGACTTAATGGTTGGTTGATCATCTCTCAATGGAAAACAAAAAAATAATGGATGAAAATATTAACATAGCCACAATATTCTTGCTAATGTGGGAACGTTGACCTAAAGCTCTGAATGATTGCAGAGTTTCTAATGTTGAGCAGGAAACACAGTGGGACACTTTGTAGCTGAACAGGAGCCGCTACAAGAAAAGCTCAGTAGCGGTCTAGAAACATC
The DNA here is from genome assembly GCA_010277015.1 of Poeciliopsis turrubarensis. NCBI lineage: Eukaryota > Metazoa > Chordata > Actinopteri > Cyprinodontiformes > Poeciliidae > Poeciliopsis > Poeciliopsis turrubarensis. Next base: position 1,085,590 of record VMRN01000060.1, read on the forward strand.
TGTTACTTTGGCTAAACAGACAGTGCTCAGTGATATTTACAGCCACACAGGCCACATATTTAGTGTGAAATTTTGATTTCCATGGGTTGAGAAATTGGAGACAATTTGGAGCATGGAAAACCTTGTTTTCCGCAGAATTTGTCTTTGACATACAGCCTTAGTCATTCTTTGGCGTACCTTACCGACGATGAATAAATCCTCCCTTTTTGTCACTCCTTGTTCGATCATGGCGCGCACTCCTTCCCCAACTTCTCCTTCGTTCTCATACACGAAGGCACCATCTATGTGCCTGTAGCCGCTGCTTATAGCCACCTTCACAGACTCGGTGACCTTCCCCGGTTCGGCCTGCGAAGGTTTAGGCAAATGCACAAACATGCAAACGCTCAGGCATCAAACATTTGTGGCAATATCTTGATGTCCCTTTTTTTTTTGTTAACGTAGTAAGTGATGTCTCAGTCTGCAAATTATTTCAACCCATAAATTGCCGAAAAATTTATGGGTTGAAATCTTTAGTCAAGCAAGTGTGGGTGAGCCTTGTCGTTTTTGAAGTAGTTTTAATCATGGCCACATCTCATTTTTTTTAATGTTTCAGTCATACCACATAATCTAAACTCCAAAAACTTTAAAGCTCCTACTTTTTCTGTTGTACTCTCAGTTGCATATACAAATGAAATGACCTTTAAACAACCATCAGCAGGCGGAGCTCAGCATGCAGTAAAATGTTAATATTTACCATTGTATGCAGATAATGCAAGGCACAGTGTGTCTGCAGTGATTATTTCTACTCCCAACAACTCTGGGTGTTCGGTGCATTAGCATGCAAATGCACAATATGGTTTTAAGTTTCTAAAAGCTTACAGAAAGCATTCGGTGAGAGGCAGGACCAACACAGATGAGCTTGCAGTGTATTTGCTGAGCACTTGCAAGAAATGTACGAAAGCTTAGTCTCACCCTCCAGGTTCCCAGGCCAACTAAGGGCATCTTGGCTCCATTGTAGAGTGTAACTGCTGGAATCATCTTGATGATCTTTGTACGTCCAATCGAACTCGGTAGCTCCGAAAGCAGCTGGTTAAGCGAAAGATGCAAGCTGAAGATGCAGGCAGGCTTTTATTTGATCGTGAAATGGGAGGGGTTAATGTGCGGCGCACATTGAAAGAGGGGTGTGACTGTTTAAATGGGATTTTTAATTTTTTTTTTTTAACATGCCATGAAATTAGGCCAAATTGTAGGGCAACGCTCTATTCATTTCATTCATAGCAAGCATAGAAATTAAATCAGCGTTGCATATTTTGAATACTTCTCCGAAATGTTAGAAGACAGCAACATTGTGTCTTCATTGTGTCGTAATCAGAGATGAAGCAGTAAATTGTGGTACGGAGTGACGTTTGTAGGTAATTATTAATGAAGCTGTAATGAAACAGCAGTGGTTATTGCTCTGCCACGCTCGTAAACAGCATGTTTGCTGAGGTTGAGTCGGAAAATGAACTGTTCGGGCGCCGTATCAGTTCACTTGTTAGGTTCTTAGTTTTCATTAGTTTTCAGTGACACTTCACGGGTCCATTTCTGTCCAAATGAAATTTACATTGGTCCAATTCATTAAAAAAAAAAATAAATCCATTATATAGTAAATTTAGATCTGGATGCGTACTTGTCGAATTTTTGCAAGGAGCTGGCATACCTGTACTGGACACTTGAGGGCGTAACTGATAGCACATTGTGTAACAAGTATCCCTAGAAAAATATAGGGTCATTTTTCCCTAGATTTGTCCAGAATGTGGGACACATAGATGTCTCAGGTGGGGGGACAAGCAGCCTCGACTGTGATGTCAGCACTCGTCCACTCTTGTGGCGATCGTTTATGTGCCAGCTCCTTATTGAAAGATTTCCACACCCACTACTGTTATCATTAGTGCAGGTGTGATATTGTAACCGAGGAATGATTTGCTAAAATCCTCGTCATCCCATGACTTGGCAAAAAACAAAAAAAAAATGCAAGGTTGCACAATGGCTCAGCAAATATACAACAAGCATAGAAGGAACGTGGCGGCTTTTGATGTGCCGCACCTGACAACAAATGTTGGTCACCTGATTCGGAGGGCATAATCAAAAAAATGAATGCAAGAGAAGGATGACTTAGCAGAGTTAGAAGGAGACTGGGAATCTCGTGGCCTAAAGAGCCAGACATCAGTCTCTCCATCCCTCAATCATCTCCCGAGATCAAAAAATAATACAAAGGGCAATTTAAAGAACAAATCACACAAACAGATCAATCGATATTGTGAAGAGAAACTGTTTTTTTTCCGCATTAAAAACGTTTGTTAGGATTGTGTTGGAAAAACGTGGATATCTTTTATAAATACAGTGTTTTGTGGTCAATAATATTATATAATAATAATAATATAATAATAATAATATAATATTTTCTAGGCCTTTCATAAACTTGTATATTTTTCAACATATATACACAGATATGCAACCGAACTTTTAGGTTGGAACTCATGACCAATCAGCTGCACTGGTTTCAGGCGAAATGTTCTTCCTCTTGGTCATGTGCGGTTCCTTCAGATAATTTTATCCTTTTTGGTTAGTGGGAGTCGGAGCAGAGAATTTGTGAGCACAGTGAGAGGCTTAAGTTGTGCTTCATTCAAGTTTATGTGGATTGCGATGACGACAAAAGTATGTTGGCGGCATAAGGGACGTTCTGGGCTTAGGTGAAATATTAAGAGACGTAAACAAAGTTACCTTTACTTGAAAGATTTGGGCTAAAAGCTTATTTGCTCCTGTTTTGTCCTTGTCACTTTGTTTGAATCTGACAAAATAAACCAAACATCAAAGGAGAAAATGTAGGTAAAATAGTTTGTTTTTGATGTCTCAGAAAGTATTTGCTTTTCTAGGCCTTTTTTAGAAGATCATTCCAGATGTAGATTTTTTTTTTTATTTTAAGAAAGTGTGCCCTCTGGTGGAACTGTCTGGAACAGCAGTTGGATTATAAACCTTTGCGCTCTTTTGGAAAGTAGAAACGTTGCTCATTGCATAAAAATATACCATAAAAACTACATCTAGGTGTGTTAAAAGTAGCATGTTTCTGTTGTAACTTAGTGCTTTCCTATATAATCTACACAGTGAGTTCCTAATTTAGTCACAGAGGAAAGAAAAGACAAAATCTTTGATCTTTCATGTTTTAATTCCTTTCCAAACATTTTGCAGTCAACACACACACCTGCCACACACACACACACACATACACAAAGTGCAGATGTAAGACAATGACATTTGCAGAGCACTGTCTTTGAATCATAGGCAACATGAAGAGCAAAGGTGCCAAGTATTGCACATTCTTATCAGTTTGGGAAACTTAACCTGTCAGACCATCCAGCTTGACTGAGAAACGAGCGGGCGAAGCAATAAATCGCCCGTGCCGCCGTTTCCCAGGGATTTATCGTGGGACTGATGTTAATTCCTGACCCTGACTGAGTGATAGGAGATGCATCTCTGCAGGAAGAAACGTACAACTTCAAATGAGGTAACTGTTGACGACGGCCAGCCTGCTTGCATTCCAGCTACATTTCCTGGAAGAGGAATTTGTTGTCGTTTCAAAGTTTGAAAGCAAAGTGGCCCGATTAGCTGCTGAACCAAAGATTATTTTCGAGAACTCGTATTGCCTTCCTGCCCTCGACGGAAAACGAGCTTTTATCGTTTAAATGTAGGCCGTACCTGAGTGCCGGAACCGTACAGTCATAATAAACCGAAACAAACACGACAAACAAGGAAAGCTGAGTAAAGGGGAGGGTTTTGAATGGTCCTAACACTTATTCCCATGCTATAATCAAAAATGTGGATTTGTTATTGCTTCAGATCAGCCACTAATTTGACCAGCTTGGATATTTGCTGGAAAAAAAAAACAAAAAAACGCAACGAGTTACAAAGGCCGCACAAAGAGATAAATTAGCATTCAATTCGATTTCAACACCGCAACTAAAAATTGTGCAGCATCCCAACATGTTTACATTTTTTTTTTAAAATCCTTCGTCTCATCTCAGGAGCAGTCGGTGAAGGTGGTCACCATGTTCCCCCTGCGCTGAGTCACCGTCCTGCAGTGCTGCTTGGCCGAGCCTTGAAATCTGCTCTCAGTCCTGGAAGTGTGGCTGTTGAAGGAGAACATCTTCTCCAAGTCCTCGAACATGTCGTCGAACATTCCTCCGCCGAAGCTTCTCCGCTGCCGGTTCATCGCCTCCTTGTGAGCCTGGAAGTGGCTGTCAAAGTGTCTCTTTTGGTGCGACTGATGATGCGAGTGGAAGTGGTGCTGGTGCTGTTGACCGAACGGGTCAAAGTCTCTGAAGAGGTCGTCGAAGTTGAAGGACTGGTAGTGCTGCCTGAAGTTGTAGTCGTCGCCGCCTCCTCTGCTTCCTCGGTAGGCTTCTCCTGATGAGGCAGAGTGGCCAAACTGGTCGTACTCTCGCCGCCTCTTATCGTCCGATAACGTTTCATAAGCTAAAAGAAGCAAACAGACGTAAAGTAAGCATCGGCATTTTAATATCAATACACGGTAGAGCATTCAAAAAGAGCTTCTTGTAATTAAGCTCTGATGCACGTCACGTGCAGGAGGACAAGGCTGCTGTTGTCAGATGAGGTAAAGATTGAAATGTGATGTCACCACTGCCATGGTGAAACATGGCGGTTGCAGCATCATGCTGTGGGGATGTCTTTCTTTAGCAGAGTTGATGGGAGGATAAACTATGACGTATATATACTTTTAAAAGGTGCTGTAAAGTTCAACAAAAGCCATGGCGAAAAAAAATAAAATAAAACTTGAAATACATTAGTTTCAAATGTAGATGACTTGTGTGAAAAAAAGTAATTAATAAGAAGAAAATACCTTTTCTGAAAAGATTTCATCCTGTCTCAAACTGATAATGTACAAATTAAAGACTTAAATAAAAGCTCACTCTTCTTGACTGGGATTTCACTGAATGATAGGAATTAACTAACTACGCTGTGTCTGAACTAATGTCAGAGTTTCTGCACATTTCCTGTTTCAAAATATCAAAGGTTTCCAGATAAAGACTATTTGGTCACCATTTAAGTCGACTTTCACAACAGCATTTTAAAGTACCTGACAAACCATAAACAAAAGGTCAGAGGGAAAAAAAACAAAAAAAACTGACGAATCGCCGTTACCTTCTGCTACTTCTCTGAACTTCGCCTCTGCGTCTGCGCCCTTGTTCCTGTCGGGGTGATACTTCAGAGCCAGTTTGTGGAAAGCCTTCTTGATCTGGCGCTCCGTGGCGTCTCGGGGCACCCCCAGGATCTCATAGTAGTCCCTCTTGGCCAGGATGAACTCCGAGATGAGCAGAACGTGAACTGCGAGCAGCAGCATCGACTGCGCCGTGGCCATACCGACGGTTTTCACAGCCGTTAGCTGTCAAAGCAGAACGTGTACCCGGATATATAACTGTTAAAATTGACGTCGAAGTTCAACATTGGATAACAGAAAGTTAAAGCAGGTAAACGTTGCTTAAAGTTGTTGGGTTTTTTGTTTTTTTTTTCCCCATTTTCGCTAGCCGTTTTAACAGAGCCATTAAGCTGATGATGGGAACTCTGGAACAGACTCGAAACTTTCGATCAATTTTTAGCAGCAACAAACCTTATTGAAAACACATTTCTCGGTTTTTCAGTCACTAATAAGCCCCCTTGTACACTAGGAGTTGGGTTTTTTTTTTTCAGAAATCCGAGAAATTACCTGCAGAAGAATTGATGAACAGCCTCGGGATTCTTCTTGTCACCCGCCAACAGCTCCAGCTGATGCGAAACGAAACCCAGCAGCTGTTGACGACAAGCATTCCTGAGCCTCAACAACACGACTCGCATTCCTATTGGTCCGTTTCTGAACCCACTGACTCTGAAGGCTGTGATTGGTGGGAATTTTGCGCACGTGGAGGCTTGAGGACGGAGAGCGGTGGACTTTACTGAAACGAGTCTGAAAAGAGTAGCGGTAAAAGATAATTACCGGTATTTTGCTTCCGTGTTCGGGTTGCGTTGCTAATTTTAGATTAGAGAAAGTCGAACATCTTATTTGACAGAGTATATATTCAAATTTTGTTTAGCTTACATTTGTAATATTCTTAAGCCTTTTGCTCTAAATATGTTGTTGTATAAAACTGACGCTTATAATCTTTTTCTTGTTAATGTGCTGCATCCTTTTTCCTTTCCGTGCAGCATAAGACAGGTAATATATTTTCTTTCTTTCAGCCATTTTTTATTTTGTTACATTTTCTTGGGTTTTTCAATCCCTATTTTTACATGTAAATGTTTTAATGCGCATCTGTCGAGTAACTATGAGGTGGGTACGCACGATTTGTCAACCGGCGAGGCGGGAACGAGGCTTGCCGGATGAGTGTAGTTTGCTGACCATTTCAAATTCCGCTTCAACTTCGGGATGTCGGCGTCATTTCCAGCACATTTTTATCTGTCACCTTTTTAATTCGTAACAACAAATAGACGTGTATCCTCTGGACGTTTCCCCTCCGTTTAAGAAACTCCTTCAACTCCACTCCAATCATCACCCCGGCTGATTGTGAAGGATTCAACCCAGCGTGTTGGCTAAATAAATAAATAAACGTCACCTCCGCCATTCGGACTGCAAACCGGAAGTGGACTTTTTTCGAGATTTTTCGCGTTAAAAATATCCTTAGACGCGTCGTGTCGAGGTGTTTCCATGCGGCTTCACAGAGGAGATGCCCCGATACTGCGCAGAAAAGCTTTGCCGAAACCGTGGAGGGACTTCATCGAAACAAGACAAGAAAATCAGCTTTTACCCGTAAGTTTTCTCTTTATATAGTTTTTTTTCCCCCTGCTATTTTAATTAGGCTTTTACCATCACCGTTATAAATTGCTTACAGTGACATGTTTGTGCTAGGTTGAAATAAACTACTAGTAGTAACCGAGTTGCTTGCTAATACACATCTTTAAAGCTACGTGCCAGAATACAATAGATCATATTGGTATGACATGAAATCAGCTTCTGGATTTGCTTTGTTATTTTAAGGTAAAGTGTCATTTAGTTAAAATTAACTGATTATGACAGGTGTACAGTGTGTTTGACTGTCTGAGAGGCTCAGTTCAGTTTCATAATTCAGAATGACCTTTCATTCAGCTTAATTAATGTCCTTCGTTGTTCTCCTTCTGCATAGTTTTCCCTTGCAGGACAAGAGCAGGCTCCAAACATGGGTGGACAACATGAGGCGGGGGGAGTGGACCCCAAGTCGACATCAGTATCTCTGCAGCGAGCACTTCACGGAGGACTGCTTTGATATTCGCTGGGGCATCCGATATCTGAAGAATACAGCTATTCCCACCCTTTTTCCCTCTGTTGAGAATGTATGTAGTAAACTCCATGAAGAAAACAAATGTTTAAACAAAATTTGTTTGTTTTCAGATGTTTAACACTGCAGCTGTATTTGATACATGTGTTGCATTGCTGTGAATTAACTGCAATGCCATTCCTTTTTTTTTTTTTTTTTCATCCAAGGAATGTGAGAACAAGGTTACCCTTCAGAGAACTCCTGAAGCCACATCCCCGTCACAGGCTGAGGACTTTGAGTGCGATACCAGTCGGATGCGCCCACCTGTTCAAGAACAGTCGGGGATACTGCTCAAAGTCCCTCTCTTCCAAGAATCAGGGGTCACTTCTCAGTCAAGTCTGCCTGAGACACACACTACTGTCTGCGAGGTAACGGGTGACAGTGGAGTTTCAGCAATCCCCTGCCTCACACCGCCGATGTGCTCCGAAGAGCAAACCGACTCGATTGTGACCGTGTTGTGCTGCGAGACACTTGGCCCTCCCTCCAGCAGTGAGGAACATGCACATTGCGCTTCTTTTGCAGCAGACCAGAGCCAGACTTTTCGTTTTGTGCCCGTGGAATTGATTAGAGACGAATCTCTGGGGAGTTTTGCAGAGGAGACCGAGCCCAGCGACAGAGAGCACGCTTTGGTCCACGAGCACTCGTACTGCCGACCGGACACCGACAAAGACGAGTTGTGGAGTAAGATCCTGAGTCTGCACGCAAAGATCTTGGAACTGGACCGTAGAGAGGAGAGCACTGTGGCTAAAATCCACACTTTAGAGAATGAGATTTCACTCCTGAAGAGGGATGGGGCAGTTTTTAAAGAGAAGCAGAAGATTTTAGAAGATTATGTGTCATCTGTTTTACTCTGATCTTTAGACATTTGACTTGTGTTATTATTATTGCCTTTTCTGTCGCTAATATTGGTCAATTATTTGTCTTGGGTGAAACAGCTTTTGTAACATGCAACTATAGGTGCTGGTCTGATTATGTCCACGTGGTGGCACTGTGGTCACTTTCATTGCTTAACAGCCGTTCTGGCCTATTGGAAAAATTAGAATATTTTTGAAAAGTTTGAAAAGTCCATTTATTTCAAGAACATTATCGCTTAGTAAAACATTATATAATAATAATTACACACAGATGGATGTTTTAAAGTCTTTATTTCTGTTAATTATGCTGAAATTTGTAATTAAAATATAATATCAGACCAATTTAAAAGAAACATTTTTTTAACATAAAAATGTAGTCATAATGAAAAATATGCTGTACATGCAATTTTTTCATTGCTTAAATGTTGTCAATTTTCAAAAGGTACTTTTATCCTGACAAATGAGCCTTATCAGGACACATATTGTAATTTATTGATGTATCTATATTTTTTTTAAATGTGAACTGCACATTTCACTTTTTCTCTGAATGGTCCTAAATTTCATTTTACAACCCGACACCAATTGACAAGATGATTCAAATCCATTTCAGTTCTTCAGCTAAAATTGATGACTGCAGTCATCAGTTCGTCAGGCTGTCCGTGTGGTGTTCGGAAAACTATTCATTTCACCACTTTTCACGTCTGTCTGACTGTCAGTCATAATAAAATAGAGTATGGAGAAATGTAAAAAATGTTTTCCACACTTTTATTCCTTTCTAGTCACCATGGTGACCGCCATTTCACCTCTTTCTTCGTCTACCCCGTCGAGTCTCGAGCACTGTTGGTATAATTGTCTTGACAATCATGACCTCATTCTTTTACTCTGAAGGTTTTGATGGGCCAATAGGATCTGAATATGAAATATTTGTAGACTGTATAGGTGTTAATTCCTTAATTGCTTACTTCCGTTAAGTGTACATTTAGGTTAAGTTTGTTGGTACAATAACTAGTTAAAAGAATGAATTATTTTGATTATCTTTTCTCCCTCGTGCATGTTTTTCTCAAAGTTTAAGACCCAGGTGTCTATAAATCCGGTATAAATACTCTTGTCACATTGCGTCCGCTCAATCAGCAGTCACCAGCAGTGTTAGGCGCCCCCAAGCCTCTGCCTAACACTTCGGAAATTTGAATAATTGATGCCCACAAAGCATGACAAGGCCATAAGAAGAGAGCGAGGCTTTTCCAGGAAGCAGCTTCCGCCTGTTTGCAATTCGATTAGGTAGAAAAATAAATAAATAAAATAAAAAAAAAACAGCTAACAGGATTGGCTGAGGTCAAACTGAGGTCTTGAAAAACTTAGGAGAAACTTTTGACGGAAGAACTTGCAAGTAGGTTTACAGCTAATCAAAAGCCTGGATTGGATATATTGACAGCCATGTCGGCTGTAATGACATCTTTTAGGATGCATCATACAAGGATTTTATTTTATTTTTTTTTTTCTGCATCCTTCACTTAAAATTTAGCTTCAAACATTTTCAAGCGGGCTTCAGAATGAGGCCGGTGTGCATCAACGCTAAAGCTGAAAGAAGCAAAGGGTGAACACTCATCAGCCGTCACTACCGTGCTTTCACATTCTGGCCTTTTTGAAAGAAATTGCTGTATTCGTTTAAACACGGGCATCTCAGTAAGCCCCTTCTTCCGCCTCCCATTAAGTCCGCAGTGATGGTTTTATACAATGCAATTACGTGAGCACAAACCTGCAGCAGGATTCATCTCCCACTTCTCCACCCTCGGGCTTTGAGTTAGTCACAGTTGTCTTTTGGCTGCATCAGATAGCTAATCTTATTTGAAGCAGATATAAAACAAAATGCCACAGGCTCTCGGGTTGCACCGAGAACAAAACTCTTGACTCACAATCATACCTGATTTGACTTCAGATAAATGCAGATCTTTGCCTCGGTTAGACAGACAGAAAACCTTTCAGACGAAGCATTTTCAAAGTAGCTGGAAGTCAGAATGTATGTCAGGAATTTCCAGGAACAAGTCAATTTATTTTCACTTATGTCTGAAAACTGAATTTTAACATGCCAGTTTCTGCTCCTGGCCTCCACACGTCCTGTTCACCCACAGCTGAACACCGACAGGAATAAAAAAAAAAAAAAAGAACACAAATGTTTATGTCTCTGATTGCTCGTTTCTGTTGTAGCATCATCCAGCAGGAGACGATCCTCCATCCAGCCACTGCAGCGCCTTCTGAAAAGATAAAGCCTGTTTGAATAGATTTGCGTTCCGTTCCTCTGCCGGTTTCCCCACAGTCTGCTAAATATACACTTCTCTCCGTTTTGCACAAAGGAGCGAGAGGATATTTTTCCACCAACAGAGAGCACAAGCAGATGTGCCTTTCTTCCTCACAGTCTTCCCCATGCGGTTCAGCAAAAGAACCCCTTCGCCTCAGTCGTCACAGGTGGGAATCTGTAGAAATCCTGGTAATTATTTCTCGTTCTCTTATGCTGTTCAGATGAGAGTTTTTTCTTTTTTGTTTTGTTTCTCAGCTGTAGTAGAGATATATCCAAGGGTTTGTGCAGCTGTTGAGACTGGCGAGCAGCATGATAATTGAAAATATGGGACCTGCAAGATAAAAAAAAAAAGAGGAAACGTGATGAAACACTGATGTCACACTCACCACCTGGGAGTCTTTATGCACTTGCTGCAGGCCGTCCTCCTGTTTGATGTAAGGACAAGCATGCTGTTGCTACTTAAAAGCTTATTCAAGTCAGCTAACAATGAAAGTAATGTACAGATTCATTGCACAGTGATTTCTTCCTGCAGTCCCTTAGACGACTTGAATATTACATAAGCAATGTTGTTTTGTCAGAAATGTTGTTTTGTCATGTTTCTGGAGAAGTCTGCTGAGTTGAAAGTTATCCAGCTGACCCCGCTCATCACATCACAGAGAGAAAGCCTCAGAAAGTGCTAAAGAAGCCGGCCTTTGCACAGTACTGCGACTAAGCACACTAATGTAAAATTGAGTGGAAGAAAAACATGTGGTAGAAAAACGTGCACTAGCAATATCTATTTCAAAAGTGCAGCTTGGAGAGGTTGAATCCAGTTCACCAATACCACTCTCCTTGATTTTAGCCACTTATGAACCAGGAAATTTGAGCATTCAATGCTTCCATTGTGCTCAAAATGACGTTTATCATTCAATATACAACGAATCTGCAAATATATTCTTTAATTTAAATTACTGAAACGAATTTGTTTCCTCTAGGATGACTATTGTTGGTGCATCAAGGTGACTTCTAGAAACGTCTTTCAGCGGAACTCAGAGAAATTCCGTTTTCAAAAGTCCTGGAAATGTTACGTTCAGCTACTTAATTAAGCTGCGGGCGAACAGTGCGCTCAAAGAACGGCTCGAGTCCAGGGGCCCACATCCTACATCCGGCCCCGCCGAAGCCCAGAAACCAACCTTGAGTCGGCGCGCTGCTCGGGCTCCACGCCGACCACAGCTGCACGACAAAAAAGGGGCTCCAGCACACCGAGTACGCCATGATAATCACGAAAGTCATTTTCACCGTCTTGAGCATTGCGTTGGAGACCCCCCTCGTGCCCGCGCGCCCCGACTGCAGAGCCTTCCTCTTCATGTTGAAGTAGATGGTGGTGCAGATCCTCATCTGGCAAAACAGCAGGATGACCGCGGGCAGCGCGAACACCGCCAGAGTGATCCAGCTGATGTAGATCCTGCTCCCCCAGGGCTCGGCGAACGTCGCCCAGCAGTCATGCAGGTTCGCCTCCACCTCCTGGAGGGAGAAGATGAAGAGCTGCGGGGAGCTGAAGACGAGGGAGATGAGCCACGCCGCGCCGATGGAGATGTACCTCCTGAAGGAGCCCTCCAGGAAGGAGACCATGGGCTTGCAAACGGCGTGGTAGCGGTCAATAGCCATGGCCACAATCATGTAGGCGGAGGCGAACATCCCGACCACCTGCAAGTACTTCACGAGGCGGCAGAGGACGTCCGTCCCGCGGAAGCCGTGCGTAATTTCCATGGAGAGCTGCGGCAGGACTTGGAAGAAAGCCACCACCAGATCCGCCAGACACAGGTGCAGGAGGAAGAGCTGGGTCCGCGAGTTCCTCTTCCTCCTCTTCCACAGGGTGACCAAGAAGAAAAGGTTGCCACATGTGGCAAACACAAGAATTAACGCCAGGACTCCGGCTCTGAGGAGCGCAAAACGGACGGCTTCGTCTTCATCTGCTGCCATCGCGGGACTGCTGCTGCTGCTGCTCAGATCCATTTAGACCAAGAGGGGGGAAAATGTAAATATTGTCGTTCCCAAGTGGCTTGAAACCAGTAACCTCTTTTTTTTTTAAATAAAAATTGGGACTTTGCCTTTCTGGCGCAGCACAAACGAATCGCCTGGCAGGTGAATGTGAGAGCAAAGGAGAGGAGATTAAAGGAGAGGAGGGGTCTGAAGTATGACTAATGTCAATGTTATCACTGATACAACACACACTGACATAAATGTTTCAAATCATCACTATTTACTTGAGTGACGAACATTATTGAACCATCAACAAAATAATGTCCATATTTATAGAATGCGTTTCATTGGGATTGTGTGATAAACACAAAGTCGTGTGTCGTTAAGGAAGGAAAATCTTTTGTCAAAGCACGTCAAGACACTGAATTTATGTAGCTTGGATGGAAAGCAGCAAGTCTTGCCTGATATCATTCTCTGTTAGATTTTATTACTTTGACTGGGCCATTCTCACAGGTGAAATCTGCACGGCTCTTTGTGCGGCCCTGCTGTGAGGTGAACCTTTGCCCGGATTTGAAGTGCTTCGCAGCCTCTGGCAGGTTTTCTTCTCCTGTATTTACCTGGATCCAACTTCACCAACAACTGAACAAGATGCTCCCCACAGAGGGATGGTGCACTTGAGGTAATCTGCAAACTGATCCTCTTATCTCTTTCTTTCAGGAGTGGCTCTTTACTTAAGTGCAATTGGTTTGTATGAACAGAGGATAAAAGTGGCCAAATACCACGGTGTTTTGTTCGCGTCGTAACATTTTTGAATACTTTTCCTCCTCCTTTACAATGACACACAACATGGTGTTTGTTTCATACAGAATCCCACCTCTCCTTCTCTCTTCTCTATTCCAGATCACTCCTGATCATCAGCATGTCAGCAAAGTGGATTTAAAATCGGCCGGGTCCATAAAAAGCCTTTTGCATTGAGCCTTCAAGGAGAATGCAACTTGCTGTTTATTTAGCAGCATATAATGAAATCTTTTCACTCTCCTCCTCCCAGTAAGTGGCAGGTCGGCCATTTTATTTGCATCCAAAGGGGCGACTGGGCGAGAGTCTATCGAATCACAGTAAATGACGGGTGGCTTTGTTGGCTTTAATTGCGCTTGAGGTTATCATGAAAGGTCTGATGTTGACTTTCAGAACCCTTTGATTGAAATTCAGAGAAAACGTCAAGTCAGTCTGCTACTACGAGGCACATTTGCCCAAATGTCAAACTTTAAAAAAAAAAAAAAGAAAGAAAGAAAAGCTGAAGAAAATATGAATAATTGTGACCCTTGAGCGACAGAGAGTTCGCTTTTCCATTAAGCAAATGTTTGATTCGAGATTTCCATTAAAGAGTCAGCTGGGATCTAGTCTTAATCGGTTTTGATTAGACGGCTAAAAGTTTGGAGTTACTTGAACATTTCAAGCGAGTGGGCTTTTGTCGTTTCGTGCCAGCTTTACTGAGAAGCCTGATAGAACAGGATTATGAAACTCAATTCAGTCCCTCCCCGCGATGGAGCAGAGACTCTCCACTCATGACAAATGACTCTTAATCTGTACTCTATTTCGTGGCAGGTTGGTGTTGTGAATGAAGAATTTGCATTTCTCTCTCTCTCTATCTCTCTCTCCTCTCTTGTTTACTTTTGGTAAGATTTTAGTTTCTAAGAACTTATTAAAGCTTTGCTTTTTCTCTGAAAATCAATAAATCAAACAGCTTTTTCACGAGCTATTCACACACCACACAACGCTTTTACAGAACGCGAGTGTCTTTTCGGAGAATCAATCTCTGCCATTTTCAAAAACAATTTTTTTTTTCTTTTCTTAAAGAGAAGTAAATTGATAAGCAGAAATGTTTTAGGAATTTGCTTCTCGAACAGCGTGTGTTTAGTCATTACATCAATCTTTCCCTGGCAATTTTATCTGTGCGAATCTCTCAAATTAAGAAGAAAATGCATGAAACACACGGTCATGCAAAGTGAGTAACACCTCAGAAATCTTATAGCAATTTCCTGTTTCATGCCAAGTAAAATAAATCATTATGTGTAATTTTGAGCTTTAGAACGAGCATTTTTCATCCAAAAATCAGCTGCTTATGTTCTGGGTTATTCTATCTTATTTATATATTTTTGCCTTATATCAACTATGACCCACAGAGATCGCAACTTCTTATTGTTCTTAGTTTAAAATATTGATTCCATTGGAAAATATGGTTCATATTATCCAATATATATTGACAAATGGATGGACAAGGATCAGGAAAAAAATTCAGTGGAAAGAATTGTGATAACATTAAGCTCTAATTGTGAGAATATGAATTATTCCTATTTTATTAAGCTTAAACGTTGTGTACATGCTTGGCGTATCCTCATTTTTAATACCTGATTTCTGATCATTAAAGAAACAAATAAAAATTTCAGCTTTTTTATTTTTTTTTTGCTGCATATGTAAATGACATTTTTTCCTAGCAATACCAAACATCATAATTTTAGATTTTTTTTTTTTTTTTTTGGTTACTGCAGAATAATTTATTATTGTTAAAGCATTTTCAATTCCATTCCATTCCCTTTCTACCAATTTGTGAAATCTAAAGTACATACAAAATTAGCTACAAATGACATGATCAAAGTGACATGTCTTCTTTGGTCCGTGTGTTAAAGTTCATTTCAAAGTGAACCTTCACCATCAGTGCTCAGGGATTTATTTTTGATACTCCCACCAAAGAGTATAGACTCTGGCTGTCTCTTATCACTGTAATATGAGCAGACCCGTCTTATGAACTGTGAAATTTATGTGGGGGCCTCTGAAGTGGAGATTTCTTTTTCCACACATGAAATAAACTGGCTCTTTAGGTGCTCAGAAAAATCTTGCAGGTAATAATCGCAAAGTAGCAAATGCCTGTGTCTCGTTATATTAAATCTATTCAAATTTGTAAGTGAAACTGGTTTATTTATGTAGAATTATTATTACATTAAATATGCAATGACACTTTTTAAAATTGATTTGACTTGATGATTGGTTCTGTTTTTTTTTCATGTGAATGAAAAAACCATACATCTTTATGTATTTCAGGCTACATCTATTGGCATATAGAAAACATACCTTCAATAGAACCAGCTCCAGTACATTCTCTTCTCTATAAATATTTGCTCAAATATCATTTATTCATGACAAGCTAATCCATGCTGACCTGATTTCTTATGATTTACTAAATCACAAAACTGCGTTTCCAGTTCGGACAGTAAAAATCTTGCAGGTACTGATCTTTTCTTTACATGAAATTTACTTTATAAACTGTAAATATCCAAACTTTATGAGAAGTATCTCTTTGACATTCACTGAAATGAATTGAACTATTTCAGAGTTCAACCTAACAGGCAACAAATGCATAAACAAAACACAGGAGAAAATGAATAAATTTTTACTGATTGCGTTTCTTTAATATATTGGATACGTAAAACGGCTTCGTTAGAAATGTTTAAATCCAATACTTCTTCTAATATTTGCTGTCACTTTTATTTGAAGTATTCCAATTTTAGTGTTAAAAGCTAAATGGAGCAGTAACATTCTCATATTTTTGGTGTCTGTTTAATTTTAAATTTTTAAAGCGATTATATTTTCTGGTTTTCTTTCAATTTTTCTGTGCACTAGGAAGTGGAGAGAACATTGCACATTATATCCACAAATATCAACAAAAGAAGGTATCCTTTGATACATTTGCTGTAGTAATTCTAAAATTTTCCACACAATTTCTAAAATTTCTGGCTTCAGTATTTTGTGCCATTCCTTTAAATGAATTGTGATTGCTGTGGCCATTTTTATTTTTTTTGTTTAATTTTCCTCCAGGGCTGTAGGTGGCAGTAATGTCTATTTTATCTGGCTCCCTTAAAGAAGAGCACCATTCAATTTCCTGTTTATCATTCGCAACTAGCTTAGGTGGAGGCAGAAAGTACTGGCTCTACAATCAATGAACCATTTCAGAAAACCCTCTTTAGGTTTCACGAGGTAAGAAGAAAGTTTATATACACATTTTTAACCAGTACGGTCTCACTCGCCGACACAGACTCTCAGGACTATGTTGCTGTTCAGTGTGGTTTATTTAGTACGCCAACACGTCCTCCCTCTGACATCTTGCTCTCAATGGCCAGTGCGTTGTAACCGTTTTATCTAACATAGGCGTGTTTTTAAGAGGTGTGCCGTCGTTTCAGCTGAGCTAAAGTCCATTCAGAGGGCCTGTTATATAACTGAATGTTATATATGATTTATGACTCCATCATTCTCTGGAATAAGTCCTTGGTTTTGGTGATGTCGGTCAACCACTGCTCGCTGAACTTGCTCCTCCCCGGAGTGTGTATGAGCCGCCGGGACTCGAGTATGAAGCGGACTTCCACCGGAGCTTCGGGCTCCGCTTTCGACACTTCCATCGCGAAGTAGATGTTCACTCTGTCCCCTATTGGTTTTCTGGCGGTAGGGGCCATGAAAAGGCCCCTGTAGATGTGGATCTTGAAGTCATCCTCCGGTTCCGTGCCAAGGTAGTCCACGTTGTAGACCCAAACGGGCTTGATATCCCAGGTTTTGATATATGCCTCGATCTTATAGTACCCCCCTTCGATGGTGAAGTCTTTGCATAAGCCCCACACAGTGCTGTCCATCATGCTGGGCGGGGGGTTTTCAAGTTCCTCCTTTAACTGCCTCTCAAACCGCAGTGATTTTATAAGTAAGGAGAGCTCAGCCGGCTCGTTTGTTCCAGGGAGATTTTGCTCCATCTTGTCGTTGCAGTGTTGTTGTACTCGCGGTTTCTATGGTTACTGAAGAAGGACCTGCTGTTGTAACGTTACTTAGTGCAGAACACGTCAACGTCTTGGTGTGGAACACGTCTCCCTCTGCTGGCTTCTTTATGTAACAACAATACAAGTATATAAGCTATTTAGATGTAAACTTAGTACTTTCTCTCTTTTGTTTTTTTTTTTGCAACAATTAATTTCTACCAATTTGTGAACTCTAATATACATACAAAATTAACTATAAATGCATTAGAGCCAAAAAAAATTTTTTTAGAATTGCGTGATTATTAATAATTTTACTTTTTGAATTGTCTTACATCAAGAGGCACCAATACTGCAGCTTATTGGTGTAACAACAATAATAAAATGTTTGTTTTCTTTCAGGAAATGAAGGCTGCCAGAATCTTTCAGTGCAAGTAATTTTTTTCCTTTTTAAAAATGGAGCTAAAGCAACCGTAGATCATGGAAGACAAACCCGCCAGGATGCCGCATCATGCCAAACAAATACTTTAGCCTCTCCTCTTCTCCCCAGTCTCTTCTCCGCTAATGTTCCCAGCGGGTCGTCAAGACGCATGTCACGGCTCAGGTCCACAATCGACAGCGTCACCAAGGCAGTGGGAGGCACGGACCTCATCTCCAGGTTCTCCCGCTTCAAACCTGGCGGTGCCGCAGCCAATGGTGCCCTCGCTGAGAAAACACAGCTGAAAGCTGAGACCTTCAGTGCTAATGACACCTCTTGTGGAGGAATGAAGGAAAAGGAAGGTGGGACAAATGGAGCAATGGCAGAGGCAGATGAGCAGAGGGAGCAAGTTGCAGAGAAGCCTTTCGTTGCCCAAAGAAAGTCATCGTCCACCTCAGCTTCAGCAGCAAACGCCGCCGCTCTGAGCGCCACCTCGACTGTGGCAAAGCAAACAAGGCAGCTGTTTCAACCAGCAGCTCTGTCCACAAACATGGACGAGACGTACAAGACTCTGTCCAACCACATCAGCAGTTACTTTGGTCCAAACGCACCCGGAGAAGATGGAGAGAACAGGCAGCATTTTTCTGAGCCTGTTCCGCATGTCACCACCCCGAGAACAACGGAACCCATTCCTGTTTTGTCTCCAGTCTCCGAGACCAAGAGTACCGAAGCGCGCACTACCTCTCCACCCTCAGAAAAACCCAGTGCGGCCGAAGAGACCACCTCCGCTGCTTCCCAAGCTGGCGAGAGCACAGCTGTGTCTGCCTTCCCCAAAAAAGGTTTCACCCACTACCTGTCGGACCCTCGGCCCAGCGTCCAGGCCTTTGTTGGTAGCTACATCGCGCCCTTTGTTCCCAAGTTTCGAGGCGATCCAAAAAAAGCCACGGTCGACAAGGAGAAGTCTACCGCAGACGGTGTAGCTGAACGCACATTAGACAAAGCGGTGGAGAAGACCGAGTGTGAAGAGGAAAAAGCTGAAAAGGCAAAGCAGCAGCAGCTACTAAGTCAAAGGGAAAAGGTAAGAGTTATTGCAAAAAAAAAAAAAAAATGTTTTGTCATGATTCAAACAAAATTGCAACTTCTGGTAAAGTCTTTTGGGTTATGTCTACCAGGTTGCACACATATTTTTGCCCTTTTTTCGTGAAGTAGCTGGCTATATTTTTACTTTCTTTCCACTTCTGGTTCTCAGTCTCGGGTCTCTTGAAGCCTCTCATATGTTTTCCCAGCATTTAATCTGCAGCTTTTTCTTGTTAAACAAAAGCATACACAGCACGATGCCACCATCCCCATTCACAGTGGTGTTTATTTAATTTTTTTCTGATTTGTCTGCCAGATAATAGCCAGAGTGAGCGTGGACAACAGGACCAGAGCCCTGGTCAAGGGTCTGCAGAGGGTCACCGACATGGAGCACCTCACCACTCGAGTGGAGGAGCTCAGCTTTCACCTCCTGGAGTTTCCCGAGACGCGGGGCGTGGCAGTCAAGGTCGGCTTGGACACACAGCTTTCTAACTATTCCTGCTTCACTGCCACATGATTGTTAGGTTTACATTTCTATCTCTGCGTCTTAGGAGAACCTGTTGCCGTGCTTGCTGCGACTGCGCCAGACCAGGGACCTTTCCCTACAGGCGTCTGTTAGGGAAGCTCTGGCGCTGGTTGGCTACACAGACCCGGTCAAAGGCAGGGGAATTAGGGTGCTGACCATAGATGGAGGAGGCACAAGGTACATCTCTTTATTTGTTGAAATAGAAAAGCTTGGAGGCTTTATGGAACAGATGTAAAGTTTATATTTGGGTTTGTAGAGGACTGCTGGCCCTCCAGACTCTTCACAAGCTGCAAGACCTGACCGGAAAACGCATCCATCAGCTGTTCGACTACATCTGCGGAGTCAGCACTGGTATGCTTTGGTAGCTTTTTGGAGCCACTATTTGATCGAATTAACACTGATTAATCACTTCTAATTTTTTTTGCTACAGGCGCCATATTGGCTTTCATGCTGGGGATTTTCCAGATCCCCTTGGAAGAGTGCGAGGATATGTACAGAAAGCTGGGCTCGGACATATTCAAACAGAACGTCATCGTTGGAACTGTGAAGATGGGCTGGAGCCATGCGTTCTACGACAGCGAGATGTGGGAAAGCATCCTCAAGTTAGTCCCTTTCTGTCCAACTACTCTTTACAGTTTATGTATCATTCTTACACAAACGTACACAAATAGCTTATATGCTGTCTTTGTTTTGTGACCTCTTATTTTTTCCTGTAGGGAACGTATGGGTGAGGGGCGCATGATTGAGAGTGCAAGGGACCCACACTGCCCCAAAGCAAGTTTTTTTATTTTTTTTTTAAGTAGATAGAAATTTTATTTTTATTATATTTCTTAAAACTAGTAGTAATACATTTATGTATTTTTTTTTGGAATTTCTAACCTTTTTCCTGTAATTAAGATGGGATTGGTTTCTTTTTAGATTTCCAAAATCCTCCTAAGTTTTGTGTTTGTCCACTAGGTGGCAGCAGTGAGCACCATTGTCAACAGAGGTTTGCCACTGAAGGCCTTCGTATTCAGGAACTACAGACTCATGCCCGGAGTGAGGTCCCACTACCTTGGAGACTGCAAACACAAGATGTGGCAGGCCATCCGGGCCTCGTCTGCCGCCCCCGGATACTTCCAGGAATTTGTTCTGGGAAAAGACCTCCATCAGGTACCGGACTGATAAATGGGTTGGCAAGGGTCCAGTCCAGCCAAATTCACTTCAGCTTTGGCTGGGAAGTTTAAGAGGAAGTAGTACAATTGCATAGAACTCAATTGAAAAATGATGTACAGAAAAGTGTCTCAGTCATGCCTTTTAATTGTAATAGTGCAGACTTGCAGTTGGCTGCAAAGGGATGCAGTCTAGTGCTGCTAGAATTTTCTTTGATTACTTCCACTTCACTCAGTGTCACTTTGATTAATGATTGTCTTAGTTAAGGGACAGTAGCGCCATGTGCTGCATTGGCTTTGATGTCGGCCAACGAGTTCAATTTTACTCTTCCAGATTTTCACAGAATATTTTTTATTTTATTGCGATTAAATACAGATGTCTGAGCAGGAATGTTTTCAGTTTTTCATTTCCAAATTGAAAACTTTGTTGAATTTTTCTTCCCCTTCATCTATTGTCCCATTAAAACACTGACGTTTTGGGGTTTTAATGTGACAGATTGTTAAAAAAAAAAAAATAATTAAACGCAGGATGAATCCTTTTCATAAGGCTCATTTTATTTTTTTCTCCTACCTCTTTTGTCTTTTTAGTCAGAGTATGTTTGTACCTTCAGGGAACTGCCCAAACAGACTGCTATTATTCTATAAAGTTCGATTATTAGGCCAGATATCTTTAGCCTCTCCTATCAGAGAGCAATTAGGCTGGAGGCTTAGCTTCTTTTTGATAACCTACTTAAGCTAAATTAGCTTGGTCCCCATTGCTTTGCTGTTTCCTTCAGCAGATGCTTGGTATGGCTGGCCTCTGATTGTGTTTCGGTCAATAAAAGATCCTAATCTCTCAGTTTGCCTTCATCTTTTACAAGAAGCAAGAAGTACAACATATGGCCTTGTGGTTTCCCGTACGTCAAAGGAAACCACGTGCATAAGGAATCTGCACGTATTGAATCCTTATGTTCGCCCTGCTTGCATGGGCGTGCCCTCGTCTCCAGCAAACTCAGCAAGCAAGAAAAGATGGAGATAGATTTGACAGCCACATTCACCGTGGAGCAGTGCAGGTTGAGCTTACATTACCACCCACGGGTCTGACTCCTACTCTAGGTTTCAGTTCCTAGTGAAGGTATTTTGCAGGAAAATTATGCCAAAATACCCACAGTGGAGGGGCGCACACATTCTCTGATACAGTTTCTGACACAGAAATTGATATAAATCTGTTAAAATTGCTAGGATTTGCTGTTGATGTTCAGACTTTTGGTTCTTGCTGGGATTAATGTTTTTTTTTTTAAGGCTGTACACCATCAACACATAGAACTTTTGGGGCTAAAGGAGACTGAAACAAAGACCTCCAGTTCTCTGACAGACTTCCACATCACCTTCAGAGTCATTGAAGTAATCTTTTCTCCTGCAGTGCAGAGGAAGATAAGCAACCACAGTCGTGGTCGCTATCTGACTCTGGATCAGAAGTACGCCAGGGCTCGGGAAAGGTCTCGGCTGAGATAAAGTCAAAGTGCTAAATCTTTCCTGCCATTTATTTAAACAGCTTGTCCTTATTTTTGTTTCGCTCCACAGTTTCTTCCACAACATGCAATCACTTTATATTACTATGATACAGTTTAATTCATGAATCGAGCTGAATTCAGAATAACACAGCTGTGTGACTCAGTATATAGGTCATGTCTTACTTATTTTAGTTTCATGGAGCTTGTTTACTTCTGGGTAAACTGATTTTTTTTTTTTTTTTTTTTTTTTGCCAGAGTAGCACATTTCTAACCCAAAGCTGTGTGGCTCAGTGACAGCCTGTCTACTTCACCTCATTTATCCCAAGAATCTGCCAACAGGACTATATTTAAACTACGCATCCAACCCCCCCCGTTCTTTACCTTAATCTCTCCCACTGTCACTTCAGGACGGAGGACTCCTCTTCAACAACCCCACGGCTCTGGCCATTCACGAGTGCAAGTGCCTGTGGCCGAACGCACCCCTGGAGTGCGTGTTGTCTCTGGGGACGGGACGGTACGAGACCGTGGGCACGAACAGCACGAACTACACGAGCTTGAAGACCAAGCTGACTCACGTCATCAGCAGTGCCACGGATACGGAAGGTAAGATGTGTACGACGGGGGAAAGAGGATTAAAGCTGCTACCCAGTGATGTCTTTTCTTCTATCAACAAATGAAGGCACTAAATATAAAATTCTTGAATCCAAAATTAAAGCCTTAAAATGTCTTAAATTAATTTCTGAAAAATGCTTATTTTTCTCATATTTGTTAATCAGAGGTCTTAAATTTTGTCATGGCAGAACTATTTCATCTTGTGTCTTCTATGACTTTGTCAACCTAAAGTTTGAGTCCCCATACGTATTCAATGTGTTTTGTGACTTGAGGAAGTTGAGGCTGCCGCTAATTAGCTGGTAATATCCCCTTCATAGGTCGTCGTTAGATTTTTTTTACATCCAGCGAGTGCAAATTTATCAGCAGTTTATCATCGTTTGTACCTTTTTGTTGCAATGCAGGTCTTAAATTTTATTCATGATGTCTGTAGGTGCCAGACTGCATCTGGCTTAAACGTGAACTTTCAATTTCAGAGGTGCACACCATGCTGGACGCCCTGCTGCCACCGGATACCTACTTCCGCTTCAATCCCCACATGAGCGAGGACGTGCCGCTGAACGAGAACCGGCAGGAAAAGCTGAACTTCCTCAAAGGCGAAGGGGATCGCTACCTTGAGCGCAACGAGGCCAAGCTGAAGAAGGCGGCCAGCGTGTTAGGCCGGGAGAAGGGCGTCATCCAGAAGCTGGCCGAGTGGGCCAAGCTGAAGGCCGACATGTACGAGGGAATCCGCTTCGTGTCCAAACTGTAAGTTTTTAAGGGTAAAGAGGAGCAGGGGGGAAAAAATGCATTTCTAGAACATTCTTATTTGGGATTTGATTCATTCCTAAACGTTTACATGGGCTAATGATGATATTAACCTAGCGCTAACAACTGTTTATTTATTACAATATTGAGATGAAAGAAGTGGAGTTAAATAATGTTATATTATTTTTTTGGTTTCAAGGTATATGTGTGATAGACAATATTATGACTGATGTAAGATTTAAAAAAGTATTAATTTCTAAAAAAAAAAAGGAAAATAAAATCATGGACAAGTATGAGTTGACTTGAGTTTGAACATAGAGAATGTAAATAATTTACATGTCTGAGACGCATGTTCACGGCCTGATATGTGGATGTGTGACGTGTTAATTTGAACATGTGAAACAAATGCCTGAAAATAGAGCTGCACCGATCAGTCAGGACGTTTTTCTTTTCTCGCGTGCATTAAATGGATGAAAAAGACAAAGCCCCGCAACTTACCTTCTAAAGATGCGTTGACCTACAGCTTGTGCTAAATTAATATAAAAAAATTCAAGGAATTTGGGAAATGTTCCATTTTCTATACAATTCAAAACTTCTACCTCGATCACAGGAACTGCAAAACGTTTATCTTTCATGTTAGGGAAATAAATTGTAAGAAAGTCTGACTGAAAATTGGTATCAGCAAAGAACTGTCTGATAGGTGCATTTCTACCTGTAAGTGATGTTTGCTTGGGTCATTGGTAACTTGAATTGATTAGGGTGTAAAGGATATGTGATTGCACAATGGGAACTGAACTAGGACTGCCTATTCCTAACACTGTACAAAAGTAAAACAAGAGAACTTGTGCACTTTGTAGGATAGCCTTTCTTTTATCCTAGGGAGAAAATGTATTACTATTTGAAACCATCATGAATGTCTTTAAGTTCCTCTTTGTAGATTTTAGGAAGAAAATTAAACGAATGCATTCACTGGCCTAAGTTTTTAATTTTTTCAAAGCATGCTTATTCTGCTTGAAGCATTGACTTTGGGGCCTTTTATATTGTGAGCATGTTTAACACGATGAGAATCCATTTGCTGTGATTCCTTCTTTCTCTGTCCTTTGATGGAATTTTAAAAAGATCCAAAATGTCATGAAACAATAAAAGTTGTTATTAAAACGCTCTTGATTTCTCGTCTCATCTGAGTTGACGGCGCCCTCTGTGACAGTATCGCTTGTTATGTTTGACACACTTTCACACCGCACAATAAAATCGTCACTCAACGCTGATTGTCTTCCCGTGGTTAACTGCCGTTTCTTTCAGCTGAAAATTCACCGCTTCACTTTTTGATCTCTCATTATTTGGTGAAATTCTTTGACATCATTTCATGTCTTGCCCTCGTTGCTATAGTCACCAGGAGTAATATGCCACCATGGATCTTAACCACAACAGCAGCCAATATTTAAAAGTGAAGGATCTTCTCTTATTCTTTCTTTTGTTTTTTTTTGTTTTTTTTTACATCTGTTTAAAAAAAAACCCTAAATGTTGAAGTAACTATATCAGCCCTTTATGTAGCTTTCTGTTGCAGCTAGCACTTGAAGTCCTCAGTATTGCTTTAAAATAATAATTTTAAAAAAATGAAAAGTTAAAGCAAGTCACGTTGGTATTTTTGCTTTTCTGTGGAAACTTGTAAATACAAATTTCAATGCAGTAACCCTAAAATACTAACCAATCTAAGAGGAAATGAAGACTCACTCACCTCAGCATTCTAAGTGCTCGCAGTAGACTGCAAAGTCACTATGCCATCACACAGCAGCACATTATACGTTTGCCACCCTTCATTAAAATGTGCATGCATTTTATAAAGTTAAAGTGTCTCATAAACGACACAAACCTGATTTGAACCACAGGCTGCACTATGTGGCAGGAATCTCCAAGGTGAATATAACATTGTTTTATATCTCGGCTCAAATAAATTTGAAGTAAAATACATAATGTGGGTTTATGTAAATACAAGTGGAAATGTCCATGTTTTTTTGTAGCATCTCGAGTAAAATAATTTTGTTTCATTAAATTTTAAGTGGTATTTATTTTTAGGAATAAATAGCTGATGGTGCTTAAAGTTGTGAAATCTTTTAAGTCTGTCAACAACTTTTCTCAGAGTTCTTAAAGCCAAAATGCCAAAACTCTGGTACATGCAACAAGACTATATTTTCATGGCTCATATCACCGCATCATTAGTTGCTTGTTGTGGCAGGACCTGTCTGTCTCTTTCCCACCTCCTCCACAAGCCGGGTTGGATTGTGTGGTCCGGTGGTGTTCCCTAGCAACTGTTGTAGCTCCGTCTTATTTACAATATTGTCGATGTAACCACGCTTGCCTATAATTGTCCCGGATCTGGCAGAAACAGAGCACGAAGCCGGTCTGCTGCGTGTATGTTTTATTGCTACAAGTGTATTTTCGTCACGCACCAAAGGATGTGGTAGGCTTACAATCTCCTCCTCTAGTACAAGTTGTGTGATCTTTTGTGATTATGGATGTGTTGTTTTGAAATGCATGATGGGATCACTGTCTTTCACTGTCTAATCTAGCAGCAAGTGTTCTTTTTCACATTTTGTCACAACAAATATCCTTTCTTTCTTGCAAACATAATTCAAGCCCTTGACATGAATTCATTTCATCGAAGCCACTTCTGAACACCTCTCCACATTCTGAGTTGCAGCTGATTGGGTCCAGCACATAAACCTTTCTGAAGTCTGACACCTGAGGAGCAAATGCAAAACATTCTTTGTAGTTTCCGGTCTCTCAACCGAGTCCTTTCAGCATAAGGTGTGTGATAAAGGCCCAGATGCATCAACGACGGGAAGACTGAAGACTGCTTCACGTCGGCGTTTTATCAAATCAAGTCAAGATGGCTGCCGTGTAAACAACACCAGTAGGGGAGCTTAAGTCTGGTGAGTGTCAAAGCAACATGGGCTCATCCTGATTTATCTTTTGTCTTTGTTTAAACAGGCCAGCTCCTAATAGAAACTCTGGAGTGGATCCAATGAGTGTTAAATGGCTGTGAGAGTCAACGTTTTGTCTTTCAAGTGATTTACTTTCTGAGCTTCGTGCGACGTCTGCTCAGGGCATGGGTCGGTTGAGAGCACTCCCTCGGAGAGCAGTGTCGCACTGGGTTGGTACGTCTGCAGGGAGAAACACGGCGGCTGCCTTCACGTCTCCTCTCTGGGCAGAAACATTTACCCAGTGGTGTGGCCCCTCCACGTGTCCCGGCCAGTCGGTTAGTCCGGGGACGCACCTGGACAAACAAACGCATCCTATTTGTCTGTCATCAAAGGTGCCTGTGCCCACTGGCGTAAAGACTGGACGTTTATAGAGTCCTGTCCCCCAACAGTGAGATTATGTGTTGAAAGATAAACTAAGATAACACACAAAAATAACTCTGGTTTGAGTAGAAAGTCTCAAACCAGAGTTATTTTTGTTGTCCTCCATGCAGTTGACACTTTGTGTACCCTGTGACTTGACTCCATCTCTCATAAGCTCACATTGCTCAAAAAAACTGAAGTCTGAGATCCGTCAGCCTACGTAAGCGTCACCTTTGGCACATTTTCACACAGCATGCTCGAATGGTTAATTCTCCAACTTGTCCCTATAAAAGAACTTATTGCTTGAGAGAGACGCTCGGCCAATGTCTGACTACAATCGAGAGAGGTGTTGGTGAAATGTGCTGTTGTAGAGCAGTTTAGACATTCACACACCACTGTTGATGGCAATAACATAGCTACTGACAAAGTTATTCAAGAATTAAAACTGACAAAGAGTGAATGAAGTTGTACCCAGCTCCCCCCAACCTGTGACATTTCGCTCGGGTCCTTCCTTGCACAATCTTGGATTAACTGCACTCTTCTGGAAGTTTCTTGTTTCCAATATTTATCTCCAGTTTTGCACTTCGCATTTACGCCGCTCATTAACGGGGGGGCGCTGTAGGCGCGGTTTGTTTATTCCCTGAAGATCCTGTCCCTGGGACTTTATTCTGATATACAGGTTTCTGTTTGGAACAAACGTTTTTCTATAGTCATCTTTAGCTGCGTATAGTAAAATTTAAACTTTCAATAAATAAATAAATAATAATAATAATTAGAAAAAAAAGGCGCTTTATCGAACAATCAAAGAGAATATGTGAAAGATAATAAAATATAAATAAATACACCGAAATCATTTTTTTCCACAACATTTCATCCTGGTGTTTACAAATAACAAAACAGAAATCTTAAAAAATTTAAAAGAATACCGCACAGGAGAGCGGTGGTGTTTTTCGCAAAAGAGTGCGCCCTCCCAAACATAGATCGTCTCCTCAGCTGCTGCTCATGACAGCGGCGGCGGGGGAAGCTGGTGAAAATACACAGCTTGCTGTTGCAGCGGCTGGGCTGAGGGGGGACGGACGCACCAGCAGGGGCACGCTCCCTCCAAAGAGACACACACACACACACCTCATCGTCTCCAGCAGCATCAAGACACACTCGCCGAAAGAAAAGGGAAACTGCAACCCGGATTGCAGAAAAAGGTAAGTGAGGACATGCGATTATCTCTCTCTTTTTTTTTTCCCCCCTCCTCAAAAAAAGATGGCTTCATTTCCCATTGTTTTGATGATTGTAATTACAATATATATATATTGCGGGTAGTCATTCAAGTCATTCTTTGGATTTCGGCATCCTCACCATCGGTAATTAAGATCGAGAACGACGTCAGGTGCGAGTGATTTGAGGACTGGATGTCGCGCGTGCGTGTGTTTTTTTTTTTTTTTTTTTTTTTTTTTTTTTT
>VMRN01000060.1:1113776-1347765 GCA_010277015.1 Poeciliopsis turrubarensis
CCCCCCCCCACTCCATCCCCAACCCGTCGGTGGTGCGGCAGGATTTGTGTCGCCTACTGCCGGCCGGTGCAGGAAGGCCCCGGAGAAGCTGAGCGGATGGTCGGACGAAGCCAGCTGGAAGCCCCGCTCCTCCTCCTCCTCCTCCTCCTCCTGCGAGTTTCCTTGTCTGTATTTGGACTTAAAGAAAGACGACAAAGGCCTTGTTTTAATTCACCACGCTATATATATATATATATATATATATATATATATATATGCGCGCGTGACATGGCAAATCAGAGACGTGACGCTCACAGATTGCATATTGGAACATTTTCCTCTCTCACTGGCTGTATGTGTTGCACAATAAACAGTCGCTCAGTGACGGAGTGGATGCATATAGCAACTGGCTCTCAGCTCATTTCTTTATGTCAGATGGTGATGATGGTTTGACAGGTTTTGCTCTCAGTGTTGGGATATTTTAGGCATATATTGTTCACTTATTGGGGTTCAAATGTAGGACCTGGATAGAGAAGGAAGGATGGCCAAAATGATTGGGAAAACATATTGATAGATGGACAGATGTCTAAGCCATCTGTCTTAGCCATGGGTGCTACTGAAGAGAAGTTCATTTACTGTCTAACCTTGACAGAAATAAATATTAATCGAAAGAAATCCGTTATTGGATACTAATCTGGAAAATCTGGTTTGCCGAAACTCACCTTCTATGTGACTATACTGCAGTGTTGTTGGTTTAGCTTGATGAGGAATCATTTACAGAACAAATCGGCTCATACCTTGGCATGGTATCTGTGGTGTGTGTGCGTGTGTGTGCCAGCCATTGCTTCCACCTCTGTCGAGTTCTTCTCTCAGTAGGAGAGAAGAACTCGACGTGGGTTCAGTCTCCTCTGACAGATACCCCTCCACCCACCGCCCCATCCCAACCACCAGGCTTGTCACAGCAGTCGGCTCGGAACCATTACTCACGGCAGATGTGGTGTCACCATCCCCGCTCTCCTCTGTTTTCGTCCACGGCTCATTAGATGGGAAGCCGAGTGGATAAGGGTTTATGGTTGGCCTGGGCGCGTTCCTCGTTCTGTTTGCCGTACCTGTGTGCGATGGCACAGTCCAAAGATGAAGGCCATGTGTCAGTGTCCTTTCGGTCTAGTCGATGTGAACAAACCAATCTTTGGGTAAGATTTTCCATAGATAAGGAAGCTAACGTGAAGCCCTGGTGCCACATCACCTTTGATGTCTCTACTGGCAATTTCCTTTTATTTACACAAGTCCCCATATTTGTTATCCTGCGAACAGATGTACAAACACAACAAGTCTAATATATATATATATATATATATATATATATATATATATATATATATGGGTGTCTATAAACCGTTGCTATGACTATCACTTGCTGCTCATTAACAGCACTGTTGACGAGTTATTCACATTATTCTGAGCATTATTTCTAAATGCCTACTTTAGATCACAAATATCAATGCTCTGTTCAGAGTTTATGATTGGCCCAACTAAGTGTTAGCTTCCAGCAGGGTAAACAAACATCTCAACGGATGCTCGCTATCATTTTTAAAATGTTTTTCACAAACAATTTCATAAACAATTTGTTTAACTATCAGTACAAGATATTGTACTGTGTCCTTTTCCACTAATACTTAATTAAATGTGTTTAATCAAAAGAAAAATGTGGAAGTGACTGTTATTTCATTCATTTTAATGCTCCAGTTTCAATGCAAGCAAGATTAAAATTAAGATTTATGTTTTCATAGCCCGTTTTGCCTGAGGCAGTACCCAAACAAGGAAACAGTGCCTCATATTAATTCATCCCCAGAGGTTATTTAGTTGATTTTCTTCATAAGTAGCCATCAGGAAAGCGTTGCAGGTGCTGATGGTAATGAACTCTTAAATCTTAAGACATGAAAATGGACAAGAAAGCAACATCAAAAACAAAACAGCTACAAATAAATATACCAATCACTGTAATATTTTTGAAAGTTTTTGGACATATTTTCATCCAACCGGCAGCCCAATAAACGTAATTAGCATCATACATCCCCCCCTGAACACTTTGGGTTAATAGCCCCCTGCAGCGATAATGGTGAGTTCCTGGAGGTGGGAGGAGCATAACCAGCCTCAATGCCTTGCGACTCGCAGCTGAACGTGTTCGGGTGGCTGTTTTCATTTACATCGTCGCGACGCATTAAATTGGCGAGACTGACTGAAGACTGATGAATAGGAAAACGGGCATGAAAGCTGAGACTGATGGTTGATTCGAGAGAAAGCAGCTGCTGTTGTTGGTGCTGTTTTCTCTACAGGACAGATGGTTTTCATTGCTGCTCTTTAGTCCTTTTTAAAAGGATGCTATAACTACTGAAAGAGATACAGTTTTACACGATTGTGTCATGTTACCTGTTCTGCATCCAGAGGCTACGCACCGTTTGTCCAGTGTATACAATTTAAAGCCATGTCGCTGTGCTAGGGCAAACTTGATGTGGGCTACAGATGATTAGAACAAACTAAACGTCCTGAACCGCCCTAAAACATATAGCCACATTTAATTTACTGAGTTTTGCATATGTAGTTAAAGCAATGACGCGGTAAATGTGCCTTAATGGTCACGAGGCAAGAATTGTCTTGCCAGCAGAAAGTTTGAGTCTGCCAATGAGGAGCTGGTGTTGTTCTTCTAAAACTGAAGACTGCCTTCAGTTTTGGCAGTTTGAATGGATGTGTGCACATAAAATGATCAAAAAAATACATTTTTATTGAATTTATGGTAGTTGAGTCGATGCAACGTGATGCATATCCATTCTATTCACTCTAAACTTTTTAAAAGTTTTAAGTTTGGCTCGCATTGAATACTGATAAGGTTTTTATCATTTTTTTCACTTGCCAAAACCCCCCCCCCCCCCCCCCCCAAAAAAAAACAGGACTTTGAAGAATGAAAAACTCAGTGAAAACAAGGCTAGCTTGCTTGATTAGTCATAGACAAACAGACAAAACCTTTATCCTAGCTTGACCCTGGTCCATGCTTCAACCTCTGAGAAGCAAGCTCCAAGCTATCAGGTAAAAAGTCATCAAGTTGTCTGGCTGGAGAGTCGTAGAGCAAATGTAAATGTTTGTTAGAATCCACCCAAAAAAGGTCTGCGCGGCTGAATTCTTCGCAAAGGACTTTTGCAGCGAAAATCCTTTGGGACAACAGTCGGGCTCTCCCAACTGACCCAGAGCTCGACTGAACACATCAATCCTTGGACCGTCGCCTGCAGACTGAGATTATCTTGTTCCATCTCTACCAGCCTCATGAACTAGTCTTCAGAGCAGCAAAGCGGAAGAGGTTTTTAAGAGAATTGTTAAAATTTCAGAGGCGGGCGTTTAGCGCGCCGTGTTCTCGCCTTACGCACAATATCATTCTCCCAGCACCGCAATCTTTGTTGCAGCTTTGAAATCATTAGTACAGATTTGGGTCACTGGAATCCTTAAGGAGTTCCTCTCATCACTCTAAAAAGCCCAGCTGGTTTCAGGCTGTCGTGCGCAGAAACGTGTTGGAGCCATTCTGCCTCAGCCTTTATTGGGGGAAAATGGTTTTACTGTAAAATGTTAAATCTACTAGCCCTTGTAGAGGCTTTCTTTTTATAGAACAGAAAACGCTGGTATGATACAATTTTAATGCCTTTACATGAATTGTGCTGTATTTCACGACATTTAACAAATAACACTGATATGCCAGACTGGTCACAGTTAAAGTTCATGAAACTGTTTTCACATCTTGTGTCGTCGCAGTAATAAACCTCATTTTTGTACTTTATGTGGCAGAGCCACATAAAGTGGCTCGCAACTGTGCGTTTGTGTTAATAAAATGCACTTAATAGCCCATTAAGTAGTAGTATCAGTAGTGGTCTCATTAATAGTATTCTAATGAGACTGAATACTTTTTTTTCTGACGCGTGCATTAAAAAAATCAAAATATTTAATTTTATGGAACGTTTTAAATACCTACATCGTACCATTATAAAATGTGGAAATCGCTGCACGGTGTTTAAAATGAACTCCTAGTTTTGTTTGTTAGAGGAACACACTATGGTGAGTCTCTGCTTGTCATCAAGACATGGTAAACGCATTATCTCCAATTGATGGCGGGCCTCACACGTTCTCAGCCCTGCTTGCCTGCTTCACCCCAGGGGAGGCTGCTCTGAGGCCACTCTGTCTTCACCGACGGTCCTTTTCTTGAACTGAAAGAATGTCTTTGTGGGAGAAGATAAGCACACAGTCGCAGCGGACGAAGAACAGGAGCGGATGTCGCCGTGCAGAGGTCGTTCGTCTGCTAAAGACGAGTCTCGTCTGCGTCTTAAAGCGATTAAGGAAAGTCAGGACAGGGGCATCTGCACTCATAAAAATCTTCCCACATTAGCAGGAAAAGTCCTTAACTTTTCATTTAGCTGGAGTTGAAACAGCTGCCAGATAACGGGGGCTGCAGAAATCCATCGATTCGTCTCCACAGCAACACGCTTAATCAAACAGCTAATGAGGACCGAAAGTTTGAGGATCGTTTCTATGGCTCTGTTTTATTGCGGTGTACTCTGCTCTACTATAAGATATCTATGCTTATTCAGCATGATTCGATGCAGCTGGGTTGCTGCCATGGTATTCTCCAGTGGCATTTCCCCTCAGTGATAGTCATGCCATGCCAGTCCAGCTGCTGCGTCTTCTCTGTCACTTTTACCCTTGGAACTGATGAGGTGGTTGTTTTGCGGCGTTACTCACCTTGGCTTTTGGCCGCATGACACAATGCTTCCCGGTTTGCTGTCTTAGCATCTGAGCTCACTGCAGTTCAACTAAAGACGTGAGTCAGCTGAAGTCCGTTGAGCGCTTCTTTGCGGGTTTGGCCTTCAAAGATGGCTTGATTTCCAGGCTTGGTGATTTCTAGTTAATGCACTCTTATCAAGAACTGCTTTTCCCCTTTTTATGTGACTCTGAGTGGGTGTATGTGATCAAATGGAGGAGCAGACTGTGATTGGGCCATTTTCTACTTCATTAGCTGCTGTACTGTTTGAGCTCTAAGGCATTTTTGTTGTTTTTTTTTTTTTTCTGCAGGAAGCAGACAATCCGTCTCTCTGATCTGATTCCACAAAGTTCAGGTCTGAAACACTTAAATCAGGCCATCGATATCATTTCAATTTGAGTAAATGCAGATACAGTTTTTAAATAGTTTTTTTTTTAATTCACAAAGGGGTAAAATGTGCCTAAAACCAATATTGAATATTCCCACCAAACCACTGATTGAGCCGCCTCTGGCATTCGCGGCAAATGGCAATGAGTCTTTCACATCACTGTAGAGGAAGACTGGAGGAATTTTTTTTCTTTTGCTTGACATAAAAGTTCAATCTTGTTCTAATTTGACTGAGAACTTATTTCTAAGATGTTTTGAAAAATGCCGATTTTTAAGGTTTGTGACCATAAAATTGAAGAGACTTTTGTTTGTTACTGGTGTATTGTTTTAAATTGTTGCTCTAATTTTAGGTATGGCTGATTTGTCATGAGTATTTGCCTCTTTAGCAACACTGGGGCCGACTTACGAACATCGACAGACATGTGCCTAAAGCAGGGGCCACGTCACACAACGTATTGCCCGATTTTACCCACAAGTCCCCATCAGGGAAAGTCTGTGTCAGTCTTCATTAATCATGGTCAGTCTGTAGGGTGAGCAGGTCACAGCCAAACATCTTTGAATTTTTCGAGGCAGAAAATGTGGAAAATGTCAAAAGTGACGAGAAGAAGTTCGGATATAGCAACAGTTGATAGGCAACTTTATTTTTAGACTTTTCTTTGTGATTGCACAACATTAGGAAAGTTGTGCAATCACAACTTTGCCAGTTTTGAATTGCCTTACCTATTTTAAAGAGCGACTGATTCTCTTATCCCATTATATTTAAACCCAGATAAATAGCAAGACACGGATTAGGAACTATTGGTTTTAAAGAATTATTTTTTGCCAAATTATTATTTTTTAGCTTTCTATTTTTTCCTCGTACTGATTAAATGTCTGTGAATTAAAAGTCGTATTTTTTCTCAAATTTTTGTCAATGTGAGATTCCTCTACTACAATGAACATAAAGTTAATTTAAGGCTTCATACAAACATAATGAAAACATTGTGGGTTTTTTTTCCCTCCAGCTGACAAGCCTACTAGATCCTAGTAAATTACAATTTCATAAATTACAATTACTCAGACGTCAGGGAGGCTTCATTATGACTGTTTGCAAAACCTTCTTTTCTTTGCTCTCCTCCACCATTTTCCCACTGTATGCACACTACTGGAATTGACTCTCATCCCACTCCATTTCTCCTCCACTCTCCGGTCTCATCCATGAGTCACAAAGCCCATTTAACCTTCACCCAGCTAAATGCAAGCCAACACTTTATTTCTACCCTCCGGCTAAAAGCATCCCGGTGCCTATTTTTCGTCCTTTCCGATACTTTTTACGTACCGTGTCTCGCTGTACAGCTGCCTTTATTATGTCACTTTTGTACGCTTGATATTTGAACAGGCAGCCGTATTGTCGTTGGGTATAAAAAATATGCGGTATACATAACGCATAGCTCGAGCTGCCCTTGCAGGACCTGTTTTTGTCTGAGAAATAACCGAGCACAAAGAAGAAACGAGAGTAAAATTCAGGAAACTCCTGTGCTTTGTTACATATCCGCTCCAGCCGGTCATCCGTTTCAGCTATGGGATATATGTTACCTGTGAGATATTTTCTCTACAAAAGCCCCATTAAAACAAAGGAGAGCAGCTAACTTTCCAAAATGGGTATCGCTTGCTTTTTTTTCTCTCTCAGTGTCTTCCTCTGTATACACACAAGCTATCAAGTGACCAAGGGTGTGTCCTTGAAGCGTTGCTTCAGATTAACTGCCTTGTCTTTGGTTGAAAATGACGCCGCATTAATTCACTGTCGTTGTATTTTCTGCTCTTCCCCCTCAGAGATGCGCTGTTTGAAAACCTGACAGATGTGTCCCGTTGATGAGGCCGTGAAAGAAAAGGATAGCAAATCTCCAGGAAAAAAAAAGAACTCTTTGGAGTTTAAATCAATTCATGAAACACTTAACAGATTCTGATGCTGGCAAACCTGGAGTCTTTTTCTCTTGGCGTTTGCTCTGCCTGGTGGCACTTTGGTGATTTGCTGAGCAGGACAAATAACTGATTTTTCACTTTCTGATTGGCTTTGCCACCAGTCAAGTCGGTCAAGCTGAAGATCCTCCTCTTCCCAGGCATCAACTGATTTCACTGTAGGTTTCTTTTCAGCAAGAAGAAACACACAAGTGAAATCAATTTACACTGAATGCTTGCATCATTGCATTTTTTTTTTTTTTTTTTTTTTTTTTTTAGACTTTATTTTGTAGCTCGAACTTGATGTTTTATCAGCACTTTAGTGGCACCTTGTTAGGCTATTAGGGAAACATGAAATGATAGCCACAAATAGTGGTGAAACTAGTGATAACAAGCTATTTCTGCTTATGGTAATTGTAGCTTCTTAATGACTTTACCACTTATCACCTCTGTTATCCTAAAGCCTTTATGTTGCGTTAAACAAGAATTATCTTTAGGTTTATTACAGGGATAGGCCGCCTGGATCCATGGTACTTAAATAATTTGTTTACACTCATTGCTGTTATTTGCAATTTATATGTATTGGATTGATGCAACTAAGCAATATGTTCTGCAGCTTGATAACTTTCCATTACCTTAAACCAGTCTTCACTGCTCATCCAGTGATTTTCAGGGTCGCCTCGCTTTATTCAAGAGCCATCATTCTTCCAGCCGTCGGACGTGATTCTTCTTTAAAATATTAATATTTCTGGCCGTGTTTCATAACAGCGCCTTTTACGATGTTGCTCAGAGGCCTCGCTTCTCTTTTTTGATGAATCGTTGCCAAACAGCAAAGGAGTCTCCTCACAGGTAAATTATTGATTGCCCTTGTTTTCTTTTTACAAGAATTTGACGTCTTCCATTTACAAGGCTGCGTTTCTATAAAACTGCCGATTCAGGTTGCAATCAGGAGTTTTATTGTATTTGTTGATAACCAGTATGTCATCATTTGAAGCTTTCTCACACTCTGTGTTTAACGAGAAGGTATTTGGGACAGCGATTGCCAATAAAGTGGCAGGACTTTAGGTTTTATGGACACTAAGATAATTGATTTTAGGATTAGAATCAGGGACTCTTGGGGGCATCAGTGCAGCCGAATGTAGAATCGCTGGTTTAACAGTTAAATGATCCCCTGCGAGCTCCGTCTCTGTGGGTTTGCTCGGCTCATCCCCGTCAGCCCAAACTGCTCAGGCCTTTTGTTTCCGACAGCCGCAAGCAGAAGAATTCGGTCGAGACCAGAACCGAACGAATTTCATGCTTTTGACCTCTTTTCGCGCGTCAGTGGAGCCAGAACGTCTGAGGTTATTTTTTCAAAGTAATTTTTCAGGGATTTAAAGCTCAGAAATAATATTTTATAAGTATTCCTCTTGATTAAGCACTCAAAAAGAAACTGTGGGTATATTTACACAGTGTGTCTCCAATATAAAGTGGCTTTTGCTTTGCTTTGAGCTTCCCTCTTTAGCGCAGGCAGCATCCGTCTGTGTCTGAAGTACCAAATCGCTGACTGGGGCCTTTGTGTAGAGGCGGCTGCAGCCTCTCCAGTAGAGAGTCCATGCTGTCTGGCTTCCCCCCAAGCTCAGCACCATATTCCAGCCCTGAATATCCCTGGGCCTGTGCATGCATGTGTGATGAGAGATGAAGTGATACTCAGGTTCGGTTGGTCTGGCTGAGCTCTGAATCGTTCCCCAAACTATTAATGATTGAATTTCTCTTTCCCATTTGCATCTGTTGCCAAAGATGAGCTGCGATTATTTGAGCTGTGACTGAAACCTGAGGGCTTGCTCTTTTTTTTTTCTTCTTTTTTTTCTTTTCTTACTGTGGGATACAGTAGAAGGAGAACCCGACTGGCGGGTTTACATTCACTGGAAAAATATTTGCAGACGTATCTGTGACGTAGAGTAACTTTTATCGGTTCCACATACAGCATAATTTCAGAGAAAAAAACGGCGGAAAAGTCCATGTAGCCGACCGTATGTGAGATCGTGAGCTTTGTCAGACACAGTTGGGTGTGTGCCAGGGCAGCAGATGTCCTGTGCAGCGCTGGCTGATTTTCTGTGCCAGCACCAAAACGCAACACTGTTAAAACAAAGACAATTGAGAACATTCTTCAAAAGTATCAAATCTACAACAGCAAATGTTCTTACTTCTTAGCTTCTATTACGTTTATCTTTTTTTATTGTGCTTTCTTGTGTGGCAGAATTTTGAATTTCGCAAACAAAAGATTTTGAAAGTTCTGTGAGGAAAATTTTTGCCCTGTTAATGGCTGACGCTAAACAAGATTGTTTCTGGACACTGGGTTGCATTTTATCAACTTGAAATGCTTTGTCTTCACCTAGTAAAAAGCTCTGGGGAAAAAATTGTCAGCCATTTAAAAAAAATAAAATAAAAGTTGATTGTCAGGCTTTCTGCTACGGTCTTCACTGAAATCCCACATTTGCGAGAAACAAACCTTCTCACAACAGTGAGAAACGGCACAGATTTGAGATGCGTGTAGCATAATTTATTGCTTTATTAACACTGTTGAAGCTACATAATGAACAAGCAATGACGAGATCGTCTCTTCTGTTTATCTTATTTAACTGCAACACGTTGACACTGCGCTTCATCCAGTTGTGAGTTTTAGGAACGTTTTACCGCCATGTCAAAACCACGGCGGCGGAAACATCTACGTTCTCAGTGGAAACAGGAATTTGGTCTTGCTATGCTGCAGACCTGCGACTCTTCAGAACAACGTGGCGGACTGGTTGCTTTAGTTTTGTACGCTTCATTTGACTGCAGGTCGGTGGAGTTGGAGAATTTGCTTCATGGAAATCAGGGCAAAGAAAACAAGCAAATTAAGAGGGATTATTTGTCTGCAGTGCACCGAGTTCTCAGTACAATGACCCTCCACGCCAGAAGAAAGGGTAGAACGATCCCCGAACCGCAACGCCAAACAAGAGTTGCGTCGTTCCCTTTTATTTTGCTGCTCAGGTGGAGTCGTGACTCGCGGCGCTCGGGAGCGTCATTATGTTTGCTTTTGTCCCCGTAATGAATGTTGTCATTTTGACAAGGCTCGGGGCGACGGTGAGCGGCAGCTGGGATTTAATTGACCACAAGCCCCGTAAACAAACACGACACTTAAATAAATTTGAAAGCACAAACACGGGGGAATGATTCAGCTTGAGCACAAACCCAACATGGAGAATAATGCCGCTGATTAAACGGAGTTCTGCTTTGTCTGTTGGTAGCATCAAGTCCCTTTACAGTCCAGTGTCCCACAAAACAGAGGGCAGCAGAAGGTAATTTGTTGCCTTTGTGTCTGGCGTGCGCCTTTAAAAAAAAAAGGACAATTTTTTTACACCAATTCTGTACAAACACAAACAGTCGTCATAATCATCTGATTGTCTCCGTAATTATGGAACGCTCCTAATTCTCTTGTATTATCCGGCAATAGAGGAAATAAAAATGGACACAGAAAATAACTGGGGCCAGTAAAAAATTTAGGTTGTCATAGCAAAAAAAAAAAAAAAAATTGTAAAAATCTATTAAATATTTATCAACAATAACTACTTCTAAAGTCAACATGATATTCTAAAAATAGAAACGTTCTGAGAGTCTTCTGTCTGATCTGACACCAGGAAGAGAGCTGATAGCTGGGACTTTGTGATAAAACTTCAATCAGGGCTTCGAGTCTCAACCGTTTAAAAGAAACGATCCTTTTCATGCGAGTCTCGCTTCCTTGCAGCTCCACCGCCAGACAGAATGTGGGTGTCAGTCTGCCACCCAGATACTTTTTGTGTCGGCTCCTCATCACAGCTCCACTACTGTGAGAACGAGATTATTATTATTTTTTAATTTTTTTTTTTACATCAGTCTCAAATTAATGGGATCACACCAGTGGAGAAATCCCTCTCCACTGGCGTTACTAATATTAGCAGGCCTCAATCTCCTTCCCTCCTTCTGCCTTTTGTCTTTGTGAGCTGGAAGACATGCGGTCAATATTAGACATCTTCCGCACATCCTACAGGTCCATTCAGACCAACGTTTGCTTTCCTTTGTTCGTGGAGCTTTTGTTCCTCATTTCCTCGTTTCCACTGTTCTGCTTCTCATTTAGCTCCACTCCCATTCCTCAACATCTGTGTCTGTCTTTGCTTTCCCTTGCATGCCTTTAAGGTCGTTGTCGTAGATGAGATGGTTTTAGTCTCGCCATGGTGATGCGTTGTGACCGTTTGGTTCCCTTTTCCTTCTTTCTGTGAATAGTTTTTTGTGCTACGGTGAGTTACTAATAGGAATTGGCTGAAGGCAGAAATATTCAACACAATCTTACTGATTTTATTTCATAATAAGAACAATAAATATTCCCACTGCTGATAAAGTTTTAAATTTTATTGAATAATATATTCATTTCCTCTGATTTTTCCTCTAAATGTGACATTTAAATGTCAAATTTAGCAGCTTTACTACTGCTCATAGTTTTACTCTTCTTTCTAGTTTTATCCTTTCTGCATTTAAAAATCATTCATTAGCGGTAATTTTCAGCTCACTCCTGATGAGATACAAAACTAGACAATGGCGTGTGTTTCAGACATTTTCTTTATTAAATTTAGGCTGCCTGCAATAATAAATGTGTCACAATCTTCTAAAGCGTTGCGGTAATCTTTTTCAATCAGCGTCTTTTTTTTTTTTTTTTTCCCTCCCAACAAACAATTGTGTCATTATCTCTTAAGTTTCCCTCCAGATATCAACTCTTGGTTCCCCCATTACCCTTAACTGTTGCCTCTTGATTGCATTATGCATTAAGGAAATGGCTGACTTGTAATGACTTTACTGTCCTATTAAATCTAGTCAATTAAGTTTATTTATATAGCCTTCGTTTTCCAAACAAATGGCATCTGCAGGCACATTGAAAGAAAAAAAAAAAAATCCAAGTCATTTCTTTGTTTTTTTTCTTTGTTTTCCAATTCCGTTCACAATGACAACTGGTTAAAAAAAAAAAAGAAGAAGAAAAAGCTTCTTAAAAGTTATTTATATTGACAGCAACACTTCCTCTTTCTAAACAAGCAAGTTGCAACAGCGGGTAGTTAATTGCACTGAGGGAAAGATTCTGCAGGATTCCCTCATACTGAGGAAGAATGTGGAAATTAGCTTCTCCCTTTTAACAGGAAGAAACCTCCAGCAGAACCGGGCTCAGTGTGAGGGACCGGTCTCTTTCGGTCATCACACCGTGTTCCAAATTATTATGCAAGTGATATTTTCTTAAATGGCCAATGCAAATTGTGGTCAGTATGAACTATTACAGTATATTGGAACTATTGCTTTCAACTGATAAAAAACATTTTGACAGCAGTGTTACGATTCCTTTTCTGCCCAAGTTTTCTTATTTACCTTATAGGCTTTCAACAAGGAAGTCAAAATGCCTTGAGTAGGACAGTAGATATTTGTGTTAAATTGGATTTTATAGCCTGGAGGGACATTCGCTCCAACACATTCTGCAGAAATCTGCAAATTAACATAGAAATAAAACTCAGTGGCAGGCCTCTTACTCACTGTCACTGATTTAATGGAGTCAAGTCTCCTATGGTAAAATCTTTTTATGCACTCGTGGTTATCCGCATAGGCCGTCTTTTTAGTTCAGATTGCATTTTCTTTTGTTTTGCTGTTCGTCCGGCGCCTCTCTCCCTCCCATTTTACCAAAATACTTCCTACTGTTCTTCAATCTCGCTCTTGTATTTCCTGCTTCACATCCTCTGCATGACACTCCTGATAACTACGTTGCGGGCTCTGGCTGAAACGGCGAGGACGGGAGAAACGACTCTTTAACCTCTGGAGGAGCACAAGGAAAGCTTCGAGGAGGCAGTAAATCTTCATGATTAAACCACGGCTCCTGTTTGTGTGGGACTGGTCCATGCGAGCGTCCTTCCAAGAATGCTCCCAGACTGTTGAAATAAAAAACAAAAAAAACTATGCGTAGTTATGACAACCATTCTACCCCGTGTTTCTCCATGTGAAACGCACATACGTGTGAACACATGCAGTAATGGAAAGGATGAGTTTTGTTTGTGGTATTTTTCAGCTCAGTTACATCCATAGACGCCGATTTGTACTAGTTTATGCTGTTAGTTTCACCAGTGTGGATGTCCGGGGCTCTGATCTTCAGGATAAGTGAAAGTAGTAGAGATAATGATAATTGTGTTAGTACTATTTTAAATTGCCACACGACAATCCTTTTTTTTTATTTGTTAATTTTAGGCCCAAAGCAAAGTATAGTTGCAACAGCTTTTAGCTTTTAGCATGTCATAACCAGGAAACAAATTTTACATAAAAGCTTGACAAACCATCAAACCATCGAACACTTCTAAATGACTACCATCAGGAATGTGGGATTTGACATTTTTCATACGTAATTGACTAAATATTGCCCCTGCCTCCTACTATACTGACAAACTGCTTGGATTATAGCAAATAATGGTTTTCGAAAGGCACTAGATAATTGCAGCAATTGCAGTTGTTGGCGAGAAAGGAACATTTATCTGGAATATAATCTACATTTAATGTGATTTGAAAGCGTAGTTCAATTACAGCACTTCATTGCGGTACTGCCAGCCGTGTCACAATCTGTTCAAATCAAACCTCTCGTATTGAATTTCATTGACCATTTAAACGTTGTTTTACAGCCAGCCCTTATTGTTGCACTCATTGTTGCATCTGCTTTTGCGTTTTTCTTTTCGCTTGTCCAAAACGCAGCGGTCATGATTCCTGTGCCTGAGGGACCAATCTATCTAAATTTGCGATAACGCGGGCATGGCTGCCGTCTTTAAAGAGATCATTTGTCATTTTGTGTAACTGGAGAAGCATGTAGCCAGATGTTTATAGGCACAGAGTACACACACAGAATAATGAATGACCAAGCCCCTCACCAGAGCCTCTTCATGGACAGATGGCATGTCTGAAGTTGTACCAGACAACATTGGGAGTCTTACTGGCAGCCAGGATTTCACCTCTGTGTTCTGCTGCCCACCCTTTTTTAGTTCTTTTTTTTACGTTTTCCTATGCCTTGAAACGATCAAGCAGTCGCAAATATCACATTAGTGTGTCTTTACGCAAAAGAAACAGCCCGGTATTAATTATGTTTCCTGCTGTTTGCACTCCGGGTCAGCTGATGTGTGGCTCTCCAGCGAGACTCTGGCTGAGTTCGTGGCAGCCTGGGCTCTTTAAGCCACGCCAAGACGTTCGGTACTCGGACAGAT
Organism: Poeciliopsis turrubarensis; assembly: GCA_010277015.1. Lineage (NCBI taxonomy): Eukaryota > Metazoa > Chordata > Actinopteri > Cyprinodontiformes > Poeciliidae > Poeciliopsis > Poeciliopsis turrubarensis. The sequence goes on from VMRN01000060.1 coordinate 1,128,144, forward strand.
GGCGCTCGCTTTCGCCGTGCTGAGTTGTGAGGTTCCAGTTTCATAAATGACAAACAGAAACGTGCAACTTATGCAAATTCCCCTACCAGCTTAGCCAAAAGTGACTTCAAAACAATCACACGCTGCAGGCAATAGAGGCCGATTTATTTCTATCGGTATCAACTTATTTTGCAATCCACCCATTTCCAGGGCTGGAGACAGAAGTTCAAGTGCTAAAAAGGAAAACTGGAAGAAGGCTAATTATATAGCTGACCTCCCTTGAGGTGTTGGGTAAATTAAAACACATATTTCTTGATCCTGATTAATGTTGCCTGAGTTAAATAGCTTCACTGTCTGCAGATTATGTAGATTTTAAGTAAATGTTTCCAAAGATTTAAGGAATAAACAGTAAGAGTATCGATTGGATTATTTTCTTTTTTTTTTTTTTTTTCTTTTTCCAGGCAGGTGCTTCTGTCTTCTCAGGGCGGAGGCTTCTACCCCAAGGCATTATGGGACACACATAAATTTCTGTTCATGCTTGGGGTCGCTTATTCTGTCACGGTGGAAAGAAATCAGACACATGGTGTTTTACTCCCAGTGGAGCCATAAGATCAGGGAACCAATTGAAACAGCCACAAGCTAAATCAAAGCGGCCCAGGCATTGGGCCATGCAGTATGCCACATCTTCACCCTTGTTGCCGATGTTACTGACCCAGTTCTGTTGGTGGAACCGCCTGCCATTATGTTTCAAAGTTGCAATGTTGTCACAGAGATGTTCTAGTGGACTGTTGTTGTTTTTTGCTTAAATATTTCTCAAGATGAATGCAGTTGAGATGCATTCATGTCAACCGCATTGACGGTGATGCTCAATTGGTACTAAGAAGCCCAAAGGCATTTCTCCTAAACATTTCATGAACACTACTAGCCTTGAACTGTTGACACAAAGCAAGACTGATTCACCTGATAATATAAGCAATATTTAATATTTTCTCCTTTTTTTTTTTTAACACCATTATTTGCAAATATTAGCAACGCTTGCGCAGGAAATCCCTGGAGGTCCACAGTTTCTGAAGTACTCCAACGAGCCTGTCTGGCATCAGCACTATGTTGCCTTTGGAGTCCATTAAATTGCATTCCTTCCTTGTTCTGATCCACTGTTTGAACAGCAGCAAATTGTCTTCATTGGGATGAGTCAAAACAGATCAATAGGTTTTCATCTGCAGCTGCTATTTGTTAAAAAAAAAAAAGTTTGCAAGAGATGCAGGCCTCTTTGTGAGTCCCATTAGCCTCACGTGACCTCATAGAAACACCTTTAAAGCTCACTATGTGGTGCAGATTAAAACCGTTTTTGCTCATCATGTTTACATATTAGGTCAGCTTTGCTTGGTTTTTATGCCATTTCCCAGCTTTTTCTCTCGTGTTGCATTTCATCTTTGAGTCGGCCCCCCCCCCCCTTCCCTCCCCCCTCCCTCCTGCACTCTGATGATGAAGCGCTTTTAGATTTGCTCCTTAATAATTCATGCTTCCAAACCTCACTTGCTCTTCATTTTTTTATGTTTGTTCCTGCTCTACCCTTTTCTGTCCGTCTCAAGCTAAGTCTTTCTCCCACGATCCCCGCGTTCGCCTCCAGCTACAGTTTTCTGATGTCTCTGTGCGCTTCTGTCTCTATTCATTAGGATCTCACACTTTCTTTCCCTCCCTCACCCCACTTTTCTCCCTTATCCTTATCTTTGTCCTCTCTTGTTTCGGCTCGGCTTGCTTCAGTTCTGCTCAGATAAGATCAATGCAGGCCAAGTTCAAAGCAGATCAGTCGAGAGAACAGAGCTTTAATCGGTTCTCGCTGTCGTAATTCATATCGTTCGGTTCTGTTGCTAACGTATGCTGTCGGCCTTTACCAGGAAGATAAACCAATAAAAATTTCATTTGAGATTTTTTTTGTTTTTTGTTTTTGAAAGATGAGTCCGTCTCATCAGCTCGAGTTTTAAAGCTCCACGTCCATCTAAGCACGCTTTATTTATTTATTCATTTATTTATTTTCTTTGTGTTTGCTAATGTGAGATGAATGAACGGTCCCTCTGGAGATTATGATAATGGATTTGTGGTCACGAAGAGTAGCCTCTTTGTTGAAGGGGGCATTATGCGTGTGTGTGTGTGTGTGTGTGTGTGTGTGTGTGGGTGCGTGTGTGTGTGTGTGTGTTCGGTTTGGGTGGATTTTATGTCAGTATGCGCCCTGTAGAGGTAGAAATAATAAAAGTGACAGAAGGCCATGTGTTCAGCAAGAAATAGTAATTTGCTGAGTATTCTCTGGGGAGGGAGGAAGATGTGCACATATAAGATCTGTTTGCTTTGATGACTAATTTTGACCCATTTTTCTGTTATTATGTTGATTGGCTATCTTAAATTCTATCAGAAAATGTGTCAATAATGATATATATAAATGGCATGATGTAGTGAAGAAAGTCAGATGTTGTTAATTAGTACCTGTTAAGAAGTGCTGGCTCATTTTTTTTTATTGTTTACATTTGGCCCTTTCCTGTTTCTCAGTTTAAATAAAGTATATGCACAGAGTCTGACACAACATTATAACTGTTTCTGAATGGTTGAGCTTGGAGTTACAAAGGAGCATTTGCAGATCTCATGAAGACCTTCTGGCAGTTGTACTGCATTTCCTTAAAGTTGCTGTATTTCAAATACAGAAGTTCAGCTGGAAAGCGCTGAGTAGTGATTTATGGCATCTGCAGTTTTACCTCTGCAAACTGCAGAAGGTGAGTGTTTGACAAAAAAAAAAAAAAGAAAAAACACTCTCAAAATAAAGGTGAACATTTTGGGAAGGGAAGAAAAAGAAGTTTGGATGAAGCAATATTTGCTATTGATTTGATTTTCAGATGTGAACAGAGTGCAAGACATTCGGAGGGACTTATAATCTTTCACAAACAGAATTTATCATACGTCTATAATCAGATTATTTTAACATTATTCGTTGCATTCCGATTACTTTTCGCGACTGCTTTCATTTCCATTAAATGACATGGATGCAAAATAGAAATTTGCCTGCGAGGTGAGAGGACAAGCATGTGTTTGAACACAGTTTGAATATGACTGGAAAAATCCGAGCCGCATGTCCCCGTGTCACCTGCTGCTCTCCTGCTGCTGACCACACTGCACACACTCATCTCACAAAGGCTCAACAAACGCACATCGCAACAATCAAATATCCGTTAGTCTCAAGTTCTCTCTAGTAAGACATGCTGAATGGAGATGCATATAAAATCGCATGCTGCATCGACCATGTGGAAACCCCATAAAGCCAATCTGCCGGCCGGGAGCAATAGTTTAGCAAGTCGAGCATGCTGTAAAGCAGCATTGCATAACACGCCACTGCTATGTTTCCATGTTTAATTACCATCATTGTATTCTGAACGGTCTCGTGAGGACACTCGCTCGTACTGAGCCATAACTCAGACTGCGAGTCATTTTCGCAGGAGTTTGTTCCAGTGCGTAGAAGTTGCAGAGAAGTGGCTCACTTTCAGGTATCGCTCGGAGTGATGGCGAATCTTTGTTCTGTTGGGCCCCGGCTTTCTCTTTCTCTTTCTCTCTCCCCCTCTTCATGAGTAATCCTGATGAACAGATGGGTGGAGGAGGCAAGTGGCCGTGCCAGCTTGTTACACTGCCATAACACCGTCAATTAGAAACCTCCCCCCTTGCACCTTCTGCCCCCACTTTCCCATCATGCCCTTCTCACTCCTGTTAGCACTTTTGCTTGCTTTACCTCGAATTTGGCTTTCCCAGTTCTGCATCCGTCTTTACACTTGGGTGCTAACGACAATGTCGCTGTCAGCCAGCGAGTTTATTTGATTGTGCCGCTAATGCAGCAAGAAAACACACATGAAATATTGGTGTCCAACAACTGTAAAATCTCGCAACACTGTTGCTCTGAAAGACGAGCATATCGGAGTCCTGAGAACTGCACACAGTAAGTCATGTTGCCGTGCAGCCCTAAGTCACATAGCGAGGCCACGTGTATCGTGGCTCATCAATATCTTTTCGCTTTGCAGTAGCGCACAGGGAATACCAATGAGACTTGGCTTGTTTACAGGCCCTGAAGGATTTACAGCACGTGTCCGCAGTCATGCTGCATTGAAATGAAACCCATAAGGATTTTAGAGCTTGCAATCTGATGTGCAAACTCTTTATGTGCTTCGTTTCAACAACGCAGTTCACATGCGCTCACCTGGAAACTTCAAAGCCAGCCAAAGTCGACATCAGGTTTTCAGAGTGTGTGATGACACCCATGAAGATTTACAGTGATGGGCCAGTCCTTGTGATGTTTTCTAAACTAATGCTTCGAATTCATAATCAATTAAAAATAAATGCAGTGAAGAGGTACATCTCACAGGTTTATTTTTTGTTTTGTTTTCTGTTCTTCAGCTGTTTACTGTGAAATGTCCAAATGTTTTCATTCGGATTTTACTCAACACTGTTTTATTTCCCAAGATTACAGTGCGCAAAAAGAATACATTTCTTTTTGCAAAGAAACACACTAACGTTGGGAATTATTTTTAGCAAACATTAGGACATGATTACTGTAATTATTTACTTTGAGCTAAATTAAAAATAAGGAATTTGACCCCCGCCCAAAAGATTTTACTTGCACTTTTCTCACATCCTATTTTGTAATCCTACTTTCCTGAAAGGAAAAAAAATAAAGTCCACACAGTGAGGAATGAAGGGTTTTTTTTGTTTTTTTTTTCGTCTCATTTCTGCTCAGTATTTCACATGACTTAGCAAACAACAACCAGTGACGGACGGAGCCAGCCTCCGCACTGACTCTGCCTGCAAATTTTTGAAGAGATGACTTTAGACAGGCAAGGCGCACACTCAGAGCTGAACACACTCGCATTGGCCCACTGGCACATCCACAGTCAGGCCTCAGGCAGCAAACAAACAGATTTCTGCTGCTCGCTGAATGTGTGCAATCGTCTGAATATCGCACCAAAACTGGACGTTGGATGAAGACGGTGATACGTGAATACAGTGCCTCACAAAAATTTCAAAAATGTTTTTTACGTTGCAACACAAGCATCATTGTAATGGGATTCTATGTGATAGACCAGCACAAATCAAGTTGTAAGTGGAGAAAAAAGTTTTTTTTTTTTTTTTTTTTTCTCAAATCAACCCCATTTGTTGTGATACCTCGAAATTAAAGAGTTAAAGACAATGCAGTTAACGGAATCAAAAGTAAAAAATAAAATTTAAAAAGTACTTCCATATTGGACGTAAACCAAGCAACACTCAGTGTCGTTATTCTCAGCAAACCTTTTCCAAAACTTTGTGTCATGCAGGCATACCTGTGCGTTGCCCGTATCATGGGTTGTCAGTTGCCCCAGTTGTAATATGGCAGCCAAGATGCTCTGCATTTGGCGTTAGCTAAACCATGCAGAAGACTTGAATTGGAAAAACTCTTACATAAATCATGCCATCATTCTAAAGAGGGTTTTTAGAAATTCTGACAGGCAGTGGGGAACACTGTCCTCTTTCCTGCCTTGCTTTGGTGTGTCAAAGTGGCCCTAATGGCAGCTGTAGAAGTTGTACACAGGATCACAGAAGATTGACTTTTAAACTCATTATTGGAATCGCTAATAATGATGACAATATATATCAGATTCCTAATCATTTTGTTGGATTTAGCTTTAATTGTCAGGGTGCTCTGGTATAAATACATGCAAAAACACAATAATATTGTTTTCAAACATATGTTTCTGTCCCTCAATCAGCTGCTGTGCATGTCCACTTGATGGGTGCTGAACTGTTTACATCTTAATGCCTTTGCTGGTCAATATTGTCCTAAAGTTGACACAACTTGCCACATTTTGCATTTGGACGTATTGGAGAGATCAATATATATCTTGCTGTTCGCTTCTTTTAAATGCTTTCAAGCACATTTTATGTCTCATTTTATGTTTGCTTCTCCATTTAAGTCAAAGGAAACACTGTTTATTCTTTTTCAATTGCAGTCAACATCACACTATTGCCATTATGTCTCTTAAAATGAAATGCTGTGCCATGCCTTATTGCAGGCGTCAGATATTAAATGTATATGATGGAGATGTGGTCTCTTCTGTTATTGCCCAGAGGTGTCACTTTGTACCCTGGGAGACCCCTGCCGTTTCAGCATTATTGCGGTGGTAAACAACGCAGAAGGACAAAAGCCCCCATGGGTCAGCGTCACAGGGGCGGGTGGGGGCCGTCATGGCATGGCAGCATGCTGACCATCAGCACATCACAAAGCCTCAGAGAAAAGCAGGCGCCAGAGGGGGTGGATTCTGTGGAAGCCACTGGAAAAACTGACCCGTAAACCAAGGTCCTATATGTGTGCGTTTGTGTGTGTTTGCACATGTAAAAGAAGCTGAGATAGTTTGTTTTGATTAGGTGGCTCAGTGTGATCCGGTTGTGGAGCTGTGGGCGACAAAGGGACCTGCCAGTTATGTCAGTCTTTCTTTTTTTTTTTTTTCCGGAGGACATGATGTTGGTGTAGCAAAGGCTACGTAATGTCCAACAAAGGTGATGGCTTTAGATGGAGTCAGCAGATGAATCCTTTTGGTGCCAACAATTGAAACAACCGGCTCAGAGCAAATAATAATAATTAAAAAAAAGATGTCACTTATATGTCAGAGGGGTCTTTTAGATTTAAGTGTCTTTTGACTTATTTGTTTTTGCAAAATGGGCAAAGATGAGCTTACAAACTGTGTCCTGCCTTAAAAATGCTTAAAATAGATAAACTCGGTTGCTGAATCTGACATTTGGACGTTTTAAAATCTATTCACATCCATTTGTCTTTGCTGTGATGAAAATCCTCAGCCTCATGTTTGAACCCTGTTATTTAACATTTTGCCTGGTTTCCCTTAAATTTGTAAAAAGTAATGTAAAAAGGTACGTTTTGCATGAAAAGTGTCCCCATGTCGAAGTAGATTTGTAGAAAAAATGCCACCTGTTATTTTTCTTGACAGTCAAGGCAATGTTTTGCCCCCAAGATTTATTTATTTATTTTTTTTTAATGCAACACTTGCTACATATCTATTGGCGAGAGTGAGTTTGCCAACTTGAAAGAAAAAGGTGAAACAAGATCTGGCCAAAACACACCAGCCGAGCTCTTGAGCGCCACCTAGAAAGGACCCAGAGGGGCTGCAGAAGCCGCAGACCCTGACAGAAATCCTGAAATTGCATCTTACATCCATAAAATGGACCACAAATGAACTCTTCCAGAAGTTTATAATATGTGTAGTTGCCACAATAAATATTAATATAGGTTTCTGGTATCTAAGGCTAGATTTAGTGCTCTGGGTTCAAATTATTTAATGTTACACCCCAAGAAACTGGTTTCACTACATTGCCCATGAGAGCTAAATAATCAAAAGGTATTTGGAAAAAGGAAAGGATCTAATGAATAGGCCCTGAGGCACACCATTGCGGAATTGAAGGGAGACAAATGTTCACCCTTTCTGTGGCACCTTAAATCACTACTGATATGTATAAAACAGCAAATATCTATATATATGTATTAAAGTAATTTAAATCCAAGTTGAGATTCTTCATTCAGGCATTCATAGGTTTAGTTTTGAAGTTCTTCCGGGTTGTGCTCCTTTTTTATAGTTTTCATTTCGCCTAGTTGTTTTGTTTTAGCCTCTTGCTGTGACTGTAATAAATGCCGTTTGGTGGGACTTTCTCAGATGCTACAGGAGTAGCTGATGGATTATGTTTTTAGTGGTTCAGAGTGTATTAGAAGAAAAAGAAGAAGAAATACAAATCTTGTTTTTTTTTGAGAGATCAGCTCCATGCAAATGGATAGCTAAGCATGTTCTGAGCTCCTGGTCCAATCCCGGTGAACAGAGTCTGAGTCAGTACATTGTCGCATAAACGTCTGTGTCTCTGTGATTTAACATGACTGCAAATAATTGTTTTCCGTCCCTCCCTGCAATCCTCTTCCTGCCTCCCTTTTTCTCCTCCCTCGTCTGTCATATCAGGCTGTGATCTTTCACTGGCTGTTAGTGACTGAGGGCTGAGGAGTGACCAACAAAGTAGCTTGCTTCAGGCTTCACAAACTGAGGGGCATGGCAGTTCACGGTCGTACATTTGACGGCTTTGGGAGATGATGCTTGTTTTGATCTTCAACACTTTGGCAAGACCGAAGAGAATACTACGGCCCTTTAAAAAGTTTTAGTTGAGATCTGCAGGTTTGCCTGACGCCACCACTTAAAGAACATATCAGTGTAAACAAGCCAGAAGAACCTTATGAGCAAGAACGAGCCTCTCTTCGTACTATTTTTAGCTCTGCTAAGCAGCTTCACTCCAGTTAGAGATATACATATTTTACTACAATCTCTTAGGGGGCAATAATGGTTTCTTCTGCTCAAATAAGGAGCTGAAGAAAAGAAGGAATAACGCGATTTACGTCGATGCAGTTTTTAAATGCAAGTTTAAACTTGAAAGAACGTAGCCATTGTTATTGTGACAGTAAACTATCATGCTAATGGATTAGCATTTAGTCTTTGGAAAGGAGACCAAAAATAGTCACGACAAAGCATCCAGTGGAGTAAATCAATTGAAGGGAGAGCTTCATGGTTTTTCTGACCTCAGAGTTGGTAAAAGGATAAAGGATGATGAGCGATGACCTTCCCCCTCGCTGAGGTCGTCCCAATGATTCACTGAGTCAGCTCTTATTATCATAGTTGCTTTCCCCTGGCAGCATCTAAGAAAATGTTCATCCAGGAATGAATTTGCTCCTCTTACTATTAGGATGAACGCTCTGCACGTTTGTGTAATTGTGCCGTCCTGTGAATAATGTCCACCACCACACTTCACAGTGCAGCCTTCATGGTTCTACCCTTTAACTCTGAAAAGTTCACTCAGCAGGCAATATAAACACATTAATATAGTCCATTCTGCTGAGAGTGAAAAACAAAACAAGTGAAGGAGAGTTTGTTTTTGTAAGATGGTGAAAAGTTCATGTTTGCTATGTTTATGCATCTGAACGTACCGCAGATGAACATTGCTTTGCAAAATTATCCAACATCTCAAACTCTTTTTACATTCTGTGAGGTCACATTTTTATGTATTTTATTTGTATTTTTTGGTAGCACAATGCTGTGGGCTTGTTTTTCTTCAGTTCTTATGTCGAGATGAATTGACCTAAATATAGATCTAAAAACATGGCGGCACTTGAAGGAAAAAATGGACAAGCAACTTGAGGTCGGTGTGGAGGCTCACCTTCCCGAGAGAAAATAATCCCACACACTCGGAGCTACAAAACACAGTTTGTAATCAAAGCATATTCATTTGTTGATTGGTAGAATCCTCTAATCAAAGGTCAGAGCTATGTCCTATTGAGAATGAATGCATTTGGATGATTGTTTACACATTTTGCCTTTTGAAACAGCCAAATTTGGAATTCATTTTATATTTGGGAGGGCTTATTTAAAAACAAACGAAAAAATGCATTTCTTCTACTCTTGTTTTTGTTGCAGAGCTCAGCAGAGCTCAGCGTAACTGCTGCTGATGTTGCAGGACTGTGTCTGCTGCAGCTGCATGGAGCGTTACTGTAATTAATCTGAACATAAGATGCTACGTTTATGTAATCATATTGCAATGTTATTGTTCTTTTTTTTTTTAAACAAAGAGATTAAGAGCTTTAGCATCCATGAACTGTCTGTAATGTATTCAGTGATGTTACACTCTTTATGCCTGCTTTTCATCCCCCCGGTGAGAGTAATACTCAACAGGACGTGTCAGCGTAATTAGCTGTGTCCTGGGGGTTGTGTTAGCTTGCGCTCACTGCCTAGCTTCAGTAGGATAAAACCTCTGTGTGTATTCATAACCTCACTCTCTCTCTCTCTCTCTCTCTCAGTGCCTCTGCCCTTCAGAGCAGTAACTGACCTGGGTTTAATCGTGTGTTATGATCATTTCACCTCCAGATGCCTTTGAAGGCTTCAGTATCCAAAGCCCCTATCATATTCTGATTGCACGAATGACTTGCCTTCCTCAGTTTGTCCACTATATTACTCTAACACTGCCTTTACACGCACATGATCTCATCCGTTTTATTACCGATGCTATAAATTTTTTTCATTTTGTGCTTTTTAAGGTTCATTTAGAGAGTCATTTGTTTATCAGAGGAATCTACACATAAATCGGAGGATTTATGTGTAGATTGCGCTGGTTCATACACTGTTTTTGTTCTCTCCGTTTGAAGGTGAGAGCGCTACACCACTGACATTGAGCTGTGCTTTCAGAGCTCCTTGAAGTTTGTATCTCATGGCTTCTGGTGCCACACCACCAGGAGTAATGCAACCGTCCCTCTCTGCAACATTCGCAGTTCTGGACCTCTCCCTGTGGTGCCAATATGCATGCAAAAAACTTTTAGTAAGGGTCTAATGATGAACAAAATCCTCTTTAAAAAAAAAAATGATGTTGCCTTTTGTCATCAGTTTACACCTTCTGACTACATCTGCACTCTAAATGAAACCATCTGCTCTGGTGTTTATGGCAGGCCACGCATGGGGCAGTTAACTGTTAGTCTGATTAATGGCGGTCTTTGAGACAGGGTGCAGGATGATACTTAGTATTGTAAAGAGTCCATTACTCTTGTCCAGATGGTAGGCGCTGAACTCTCAAGTATGTGACACTTGCTGGCCGTCTTGGTCTGCGTTTAGCAACTGGATGCTTGACAACAGAAACTCTCTGATGTGCCCATTTGTTCCATCGTTGGGCCGCTGTGACGTTCTTACAACCCACATGCCAGGCAATTGCATTACATAGACCAACGGTCTGCAGGGATCCACATGACTGATGATGCCTTTTAATGCTCCCTAATGCAAACGTTAAATGTTCTGGCTTCTTGAATTTTTTTTCTTTTTTTTTTTTTAGCTAGTGAGAAAAATATTTGTGTTACAGAAAGAGTAAAAGAGGTCTGTCTCAGTTTGATTATGTGTACTGCCCAGGTTGCAAGAGAGCAGGAATCGGAAGGGAACAGGAAGTAGAAATAGAAGAGGAACATGGGAATTATGATAAATTTCTACGTTTCTACGTATCAGACAGGCTATACGTCTATAACCTGTCCGATAGTGAATATTGATCGGACATTTTAACATGCCTATTGAATTAAGAGGACTAAAGCCTGCAGTATGTATATGTGTCAGCCACCATTTAAGTCTGCTCATAAATTAAGGTCTACTAAAGGATAGTTTGTGAACCGCAAGCAATGGTGAATAAAGTTGAAGTAAATTGCATGAAATATTTTCCCCGTGGTTCAGTTTCCCAGATAACATTAATGCTGGCATGATTATGCCACGTTTGTGACGCATCGGCTCATATCGGTTCGTGATCCTCTACCCAGTAGAAACAAGAGCTCATGTGTAAGTCCAAGAGTCTGACACGCCTGCCAGGATGGTTCTGGTAATGTGGAGTTTTTTTGTGCATACATGTGACAGTATGCATGCAACTGTACCTGGAGCAGCTTTGCTTGTTCTTCTTTTTTTTTTTTTTTTTTTCCCCCCAGCAAAATGTTCGTACAGGTCTTGACTAAGCATGTGGTGTCAGGGGCGTCTCAGCTGTGTACATTGTATGGACTACTGGTTGCCTGTTTGGAGGCTAATGCTCAATTAACTGGCGAAAGTTTGAGAAAACTCATCAAGCTGGATGGTTTAAAAAAAAAAAAAAAAAAAAAAAACCTCAAGTGAGTGTTTCTCAATTGGTTGGATAACAGATTGAGGGCAGACCCCTGGACAGGGCTGTTTAGGAAAGCGAATCCTGAATCAAGTTTGTTTTGACGACTCCTTCTGCCAGAGTCTCTACACTGGCAGAAGACCAGCCAGTCGAAAGTGCTTGTCTTATGGCGTGTCACGTTGGAATTTAGCAGAAAAAAAAAAACAAAGAAAGTCCTAAATCAATTGTATTAATATCAGAGAGTAAATGTTTATAGATGTTGCAAGATCAGTCTGTGTTCATAGAAGCACTGTTTATTTCCAACAAAAACTTTTGATTTAGACTCTACCAAGGAGTCCTTTTATATTAAAACTCTTTTTTTTTTTTTTGGTCATGTGTTATATTATGTGTAAACCACAAAGGCACTGTTGGCTATGCTGCTGTAACTTTTTGCCCATCTGGTCAGCTGTATGTCTGTTCATAAGAGTCATAATTATATTATAAATATTAGAATAATCATTTTAGTGTCTGAATTTGCATTCTTTTCAGTTGTAGAAATTCAAACTGTTCAAGCTTCAAACTTTGCTTTTTTTTTTCTTAATGAACTGAAAAACCATTAAATCACTTCTAATAATATAATTTAATGAACCAGAAGCAAAGTGCACTGAACTCACTGCAGGGGTTGTAGGTTGATGGGGTTCAGCACGGATCTTGATATTGATATTGGATCAGATCGTCGCCATCTCTCTATTTACTGTGTCGTGAAGTATTTCTATTTTTATACTGGCTATACTTGTGATGATGGAAATGACAATTATGCTCCAAAAAATGTGACAGCTGCATCAAAATGTTAATTGAAACGTCAGGCCGTGGGTTGATATTACAATTTCTTTACTAGATAAAATGAAACAGAGAAAATATGTCAAAGTTCATTTTTACGAATTTATGTTTTTATATCTTTGCAGGGTCGATTCTTCTTCACCAGCTGGTCACTCTTCTGCTACTGTTAACCCTGGAGGGAAGATCATCATTTGGCGTCTGACTTAAACAAACATGGACAAGAAACAAAAATGGTCTCCAGGTCTTGAAGCTGTATTATTGATACTGCTGAGTCACGTGACTGCAGGGCTTGAAGTGCCTCTTGATCGTAAGTATCAATCATAAAAATATATGATTTGCAACCGATGCTGCGTGGTGTTTCTCTTCTGTAAACTTACCTGTGTAAATTTACCTGTGACTTCAGTGTTTGTAAAAAGCCTCTTCTTGCATTTATTCCACTTTCTTCCACAAAAAATGCAAGCTACACGTGGGAACGCCAATCACGCTGGCTCTATCAAACTCTAAAAAAAAAAATTGTCTTTCAACTTAATCTACTGCTTGTTCCTTGCAAGACATCTGAAGAAACTCTAACACTTCTCAATATTCTATTACCGTTGTATGGCATGTCATGGGGGACAAAAAGCTAAAGTACTGGAAGGATGTAAGTTGCCTAAAACATAGCCTTGGCTTGTTGTGTGCAGTTTTTGCCTTTTGAATGTATTGATTTCCTCTTTGTGTGGTTTGGGTAACAATGTGCATGGAGTGTTTTTTTCTTGTTGTTTTTTTTTGTTTGCCTTTTTGCCCAACGCCATAACTCTACTGAGCACCTTGCTTGGCTTTGGAGTGTTGCTTGAAGTGCAATTTTGAAGTTAAACAATGGTAAGTCATCTACTCAGGAGAGAGATTGCTGCTCATGTCTTTGTTTGCTCCACAAATCCTGTCTGACAAGTTTGGCTAAGCATGCTTGTTGCTTGAATAGTTCATCTCCTCGTTGATACAAATGAATTCAGTGCTGATGTGTGTATGAAATATTCTTCTACGGATGTCTCCCCAGTGCCTCAACCCCCCACCATAACGCTGCAATCCCCGAAGGATTATATCTTTGATCCACGCGAGAACATCGTCATTCACTGCGAGGCCAAAGGGAAGCCTCATCCCAGGTGAGACGGCAACTCCAAAACACTTATTGAATGATTTAATGCCACTGCCTTCCGGGGGCAACTTAACCTGGAGGCAAGTGGAGGAGATAAATTGCCATAGCAACTGTCGTCTTGGAGATCAGGCGGCTAAGAAACACACCCGGAAGGATGGATTAGCTGCTGCTCTGATTTGCCACCAGTCATTGGCTCAAACATGTTAGAATCAGGCAAATTGAATCAAAGACTTTACTGAATTGGAAACATGGCAAATCCCATCAACATTTTATTAATTTTATCAATGCACGGCTGTCCACCTAAACTTGACTGATTGAGCAAGAAGAGCATAAATTAGAAGCAGACATCCACAGCTTATGCAGGAGTATCTGTTGACAGAATGTTTATTCAACATGCAGTTCACCCAGTGGTTCCCAAAGATTTTCTATGGATTACAATAAAATCTCCCCCAAAAACGAAAAAAAGGAAATCAACTGGGCACACACATTGTTAAACCAGACATAAACCTATACACATATTTTGTTTTCAAACTCCACCAAAGTTTACTGAAACACTTTTGTGTAACTGTTTTTTTTTTTTAAATTTAATTTAATTTTGCTTCTGTCCCAGCTAAGCTACATTATTTACTCTTGTTATCTGTAGCTTTTCATGGACAAGGAACGGCACCAACTTTGATGTGGAGAAGGACTCCAAAGTCCTGATGAAGCCCGGTTCAGGAACGCTGGTCATTGATATCAGTGGAGAAAAGGCTGATGCCTACGAGGGAACATACCAGTGTACAGCTAGCAATGAGCATGGCAAAGCTCTGTCCAACACCATTATGATCAGGCAGTCCAGTAAGACACCTCAACAAATAATGTTCACGTATTCCTAAATGCCTGCGTTTTCAAAACACCCTCGTTTGGTTATTGTGACTCGCAGGGTCCCCCTTGTGGTCAAAGGAGAAAAATGAGGCAATAATGGTGCAGAAGGGGGTTTCTCTCGTGCTTCCGTGTCGACCCCCGGCAGGCCTGCCTCCTCCTCTCATTTTTTGGATGGATAACAGTGAGTGGTTTGAATGTGAACTTTGCTGCGTTCCTGTAAAAGAAGACCGACACATTAATCACGCCCGACATGCTGTTTCCTTCCCCAGACTTCCAGAAGCTGCCGCTGAATAAGCGCGTGTCCCAGGCCCTGAACGGAGACCTATACTTTTCCAACGTTCTCCCAGAAGACACCCGGAGCGATTACATCTGCTACGCTCGTTTTCCATACACGCAGACCATCCAGCAGAAACAGCCCATCTCCGTCATGGTGCTCAACAGTAAGTCCTGGAAGTGAAAGTTTGCTTTGTCTGTGTCAGTCGAAATGTGGCTGCCACCATTTGTTTAATACAGCGCCTTTGCAACAAGCATTTATTCACCTTGAACTTGTCATTAACCGAGACAAAAATCTCTCCGTTATGACAACTTGACATTTGTGATAAAAGTATTACTGATTAAGCTTTAGCTTCAAATAAAGTGTTATCAAAAATGTTACTGAAGGGAAAGTAAACATCAACTTTATACCTCCTGGTATTGTGTAGTTATCATGTTTCTTTTGTCATATTCCAGTGGAAACAATAAATGAGACTTTGGCTGCTTATAATATGACCGATTTCTATAGTGGTGAGTGCTATCGGTGTATTCCCAGAGTGACCCCTGCCCTGTGTTTACCCGTAAACATGCTCCTTTCATCTTGGCCTCAATACACTCCCTATGTGGTGACATTAACGCGCAACACAATTCTCTCCTGTTTCTCAAATTGAAGAGTATATTAAATCATAAATAAAGATGTATAAAATTAAATATTCTAAAATTATTTTCTGTCCCACCTTATTACATTTAGAAAACAGTTTGACTTGGTAGTGCCTCTAACTAATTGTCGTAACTATCCCTTCCTGACTTCACGTCTCCACATACTAAACTCCACTTGTAAAGGTTGTGAGACCAACATCTAAGCTGGCTGCTGCTGTGGCTTGACTCAGATTCCCACTCGTTTCCTCCTGCGATCAGGCAACCCAGAGGGGGAGCGTCGCCCCGGTTTCAAGTTGCCGAGCGGCAGTACGAGCAACAAGATGGTTCTGAGAGGACAGACTCTGGAGCTGGAATGCATCGCTGACGGATTGTAAGTGGCTTATTTGAACTTCTTTGAACATTTTGTCACTGTAAAACCACCAAATTCAGCATGTTTTGTTGGGATTTTATGTGATGAACCAACACAAAGTGGTGCATATCACACAAATTGCAAAAAAAAAAAAACAACAAAAAACAAATCTTTATGTTTCCTGTGACAGACCCACTCCTGACATTTCATGGCAGAAGGACGCACGGACGCTGCCGAGTGGCAGGGCGTTCTTTTCCAACTTCAACAAAACACTGAAGATTTCTAACGTGAACGAAGACGATGCTGGCGAATACCGCTGCACAGCGACTAACAAGCTGGGCTCTGCACATCACCTAATTAAAGTCACCGTTAAAGGTCTGAAGAGCGGCAAAGATTTTTACTTCCTGTTGAATCTTCATCTGTTTTGAAATACTTAATAATACTTAATTTATTTGGGGAGAAAATTACCCAAACCTTCCTAGCCAGTTGTGAATATAAAATATTGTTGTATTTACTCTTGTTAGGTTTGTTTAGTTATCTGCAACATTTTAAGATTTTTTTTTTGAGTATTATTTAATGTTCTGCTGTGCTTGATTTAATAAAAATCCAAATAAATTCACCAAAATCTTTTAATTGCAATGGAGTACAGTGTGAAAAAAAATGCATTCTGCTTGACAGCTTCTCCTAATGTCATTGTCTAAACATATATAAAGACAAGCATATCGAAAGAAGTGGAGTCATGTTCTCAGTAATCTCATTGTGCATTTCATTCTCCCTCCCCAGCTGCTCCTTTCTGGATCAGTGCTCCCAGAAACCTGATACTGGCTCCGAATGAGACCGGCATCCTAACCTGCCGTGTTAATGGAAATCCTAAGCCAAAAATTAATTGGTTTGTCAATGGACTTCCAATAGAGGGTAAAAAAAAAAAAGCAAACAAACAAAAAAAACAGACTAGTATCTGTTCACTATTGTAAAATAATCTACAGGCAAATTCCATCAAAAAAAAAATCTCCTTTTTTTATTTGTCCTAGATGTTTATGAAGAAAATGGCCCAAAGATAGAGGAGGACACCGTGATTCTCAGCAATGTTCAGTCGGGAAGCAGTGCCGTCTTCCAGTGCAATGCATCCAATGAGTTTGGTTACTTGCTGGCTAATGCATTTGTAAATGTGCTGGGTAAGCTTTAAAGTTATCTAGCTGTTGGCGTATCTTCAAATACGCAGATGTGCATGTGAGCAATGAAATCCAGCAACAACGTTTGTCTGTGCGCTCAACAGCCGAAGCACCAAGAGTTCTCACTCTGCCAAACAAAGTGTACCGAGTCATCATGAACCACCCAGCGCTGCTCGAATGCACCTCCTTTGGGTCACCGATACCGACCATCGCATGGTAGGAGTTGGAACCTAAACCAAGTTGGTCACTGCTGCGTTTTTGCTGTTTTCTTCCAAGATAAGGCATAAAACTAAGGGTTGCTCAATGTCAACATGTTTTGATTCAATTTCTCGTATGTAAAGGAGAGCCGTGGCTCAGACGTGTTGGCAAAGCAGATGTTTCCTGGCTTGTTGTTTGTGTCAGACAGCCTTTCTGTGAAACTGCATCGACTGTTTCTGGTTCCATCCATAGAGATTATGAACAAACTGGACAGAAGTCTGCCACTAGTTTCTTGTGTTTCTCAAAACCACAATAACAAAAGTATCCTTTTCAATTTTTCAATACAGGTTTAAAGACAGTCAGACCAGCATAAAGAACGGCGACTCCTATGTGATCCATGAGAACGGCACGCTGGAAATCAACGTGGCTCAGCCGTTACACAGTGGGAAGTACACCTGCACCGCCACCAATAACCTAGGATTTAAAGAGAATGATGTCTTCCTGGAAGTTAAAGGTCAGTAAGAGAGAAAAAAAAATAGCTTTTAATGATTCTGCTCCTGTTCTATCTGTAAATATCAATGATTATTACCGCTGTGCTCCAGAACCCACTCGCATCCTCACCCAGCCGACATACAAAAAGGTGCAGAGAGGAATGAGTGCTCTGTTTGAGTGTAAAGTCAAACATGACAAAACCCTCATGCCCACCATGACATGGCTGAAAGACAACGGAGAGCTACCGGACGATCAGAGGTACAGCAGACCTTCAGATGAAAACACGAGAGCAATGATAATGATACTAACACATCTTCGTTGGTAATCCATGCAGGTTTGAGGTGGGCGACGACAGTCTGATCATCAGAGACGTGACGGATGACGACGCAGGCTCTTACACCTGCATCACAAGCACCAATCTGGATCAGGACTCTGCAAGTGCTACACTGACTGTTGTTGGTGGGTTGACACATTTCTGTTTGAACGGACGGCGGAGTCCGGCGGTAACAGGCGCTGAAATTCCGTGTCAAAAGGTTGTGAGACCTTTTCCTGTTGTGGGCAACGGGGCCCGACGAATACCCGTGGTTAAACGGACGGTGGAGTCTGGCGAAAACGGGCGCTTAAATTTCGTGCCAAAAAAAATTTTTAAATTACAAAAAAAAAAAAAATAATAATAATAATAATAAATACCACTTGGTATTTTATTCTATGTTGCATGACTTTGTGTTTATGATGTAAAGCACTTTGAAATGCCTTGTAGCTGAAATGTGCTATACAAATAAAATTCGATTGATTGATTGATTTAAACGTGTTATTCTCTGACGCATTCGCTATGTTGCATGAGTTAAAAAACATTGCAAACATTGACGGTTGGTGATAGGCGCAACATGGCTGACCACCCAGGGCAGCAGGGCCTTGAGGGTGACTCAAGCACCCTGGGGGGTGGGGAAAGTAGGTGGAGGGAAATCACATGTAATCTGATTTATTGCTGACATGTTGTGGGCTAACCACCGCATCATAGCCCAGGACTTCATTCAAGCAAGAACAGTCACTTATTGTACGTCAGACTCTATCTTTAAACTCCATGAATTCAAATGACTGTCCTCTTCTTTTATCTCTTCTTTTATCTTTGCTGACTCTGTGATAATCTAATGCTTCAGTCGTGTTTTTCCTGCCTTTTCTTGCTTTTCAAAAGTATCTTATACTAACAGCTTATCTTCTTCTTTCACTTTCCTCTATTTTTCTTGCTATCAGAGGCAACTCCTCCTCCACCAATTGTGTTAGGTAAACATAGAGCTTTCATCCAGTCCATTCGGCCCGTTTTGTCATGTCCTGCATTATTTATGTTTACATTTTTGGCACTTTAGTTTCTTCTCCATGCCCACAGTTCGTCGATGCAGCCGCTTTCACATTCTCTCCTGTCAGAACTGTGGGTGTGTGTAGAAGCATCATTGATTGATTTTTTTTTTTTTCTTTTCTTCCTTCATTCAATTCAGCATTTAGGTCTAATGAGCTAAAAGTGAAAACTTGGCAAACTTACCGAAACGTATTAGTGATTCACAAGTCATCATAAAATGAATGTAGAAAACATACATTCCACCAAAGGCCCATGCTGAATTTTAACAATTTGCTTTTGTCATCATAACGGTGCATTGAATATGTCTTTATAAACTCAATCATGCTCCTATTACTGTGTAACAATAAAAGGCCTGGCGGCAGGATGTCGAGTTCTAGCTTTACTCTGACCGTTCTTACAGAAAAGCCGGACCCTCCGACTGACCTGGAGCTCACCGACCAGATGGAGAGAAGTGTTCAGCTCACCTGGATCCCCGGAGATGAAAACAACAGTCCAATACAGAGTATAAAATATTGATTCACTCATTCATTCATTTTTCTTTTTTTTTACTATTGTTTGGTGTCAGATTTGAACTGGTAACAAATGAAAATGCATAAATCCCCTGTGAAAACCTCTGTTTACTCTGTTTCTTATGGTGCCACTTCTACAAAATATCTTTTACATGAGTCAAAACATGAAGAAATGTACTCATATTATGATAACCCTGGTTCTGATTATCTCATTGGCTACAGTATAAAATGCAAAGAAAGGAGATGCATTCATGGTTATTCCTATGCCATCAATTTGCAGTGCAGAAACTCAGTCGTCATTAGTCAAATTGGCATTTTAGAATTAAGATCCTTAGTTTCCAATCTACATGGTCTCAATAAAATTGTGCATTTTTCTTTTCCAGACTTTCTGATCGAATACATGGATCTACTCCACCAGCCAGGAGTTTGGGTCAACCTCACAGAAGTTTCTGGTACCACCACCACGGTCCAGCTGCAGCTCTCTCCATACGTCTACTATACGTTCAGAGTGCTGGCTCAGAATGACGTCGGCTACAGCGACCCCAGTGAGCCCTCGGCACAGTACAGGACCAACCCTTCAGGTAGGAAAGACGTTTCATAGATGACTTATCAAGTAGTTCACGTTTAAGGTTCCCACATGTACAGAGTGAGCCGTGCATTATCATTTGATTTTCCTCAGCTCCGGATGAAAATCCAACAAATGTGGAGGGGTCAGGAACCGAGTCTGACAACTTGGTCATCTCTTGGAAGGTAAGAAGGATTTGATTTAGTTGAGTTAGATTTAACACCGTTTTCCTCAGCTTTTTAGACAATAGACTCTTTAACATTTGTCTTGCGCAGCCCCTCACAGGATTTCAGTCAAACGGTCCGGGCCTGCAGTACAAGGTGCAGTGGAGACAAAAGGATGTGGAAGACGACTGGACCTCGAAGAATGTTGTCAACGATTCCCAGCTCATTGTTTCTGGAACACCAACCTATGTGGCCTACGAAATTAAAGTTCAGGCCTTCAATAACTACGGCAACGCACCTGAACCCACGGTTGTGATTGGATACTCGGGAGAAGACAGTGAGTGAATTTATGTGGATGTTTCCATGAATTCCATTTGTTTTGATTTCAATAAGATGGCTTTAAAAGAAAAAGGTTTGAGCAAGTTTAAAATGTTGAACTTTTTTGATGTCCTTGTGCTTTTGTTTTTTTTTAATTTTGTGTAGTTACACAGTAGCAGATCTGAAGTCATTTTCTATGCTGATGATGTTAACATTGGTGTATTTCCACTTGGCAGAGCCTTTGTCTGGTCCTGGTCGTGTCCAGGTCACTGTTCCTAACAGCACGCTGGCAGAAGTTCAGTGGGAACCGGTATCAAATCCCTCTGTCCGAGGTGAACTGCAAGGATACAGGGTACTCTTTTTTTTTTTTCATTCACAAAAACTTGCTAGTGTTTGGTTTTCCTTGGACCAATGTGCTTTGAAATACGACTTCAGTGACCAGGCTTTAAAATAGCTCTTATGTCTTTGTGTGTTTTATCCAGGTGTACTACCGTAGGGTGCGAGGCCAGCAAGACCTAGAAGAAGAAGCAGGCGGGCAGGAGCAAATTTTAACTTTCAGTGGTAACCGCAGTGAGGGAATGCTGCCGGGGCTTCAGCCTTACAGTGTCTACGACCTCTTCATCAGGGTGTTCAATAACAAAGGAGAGGGACCTCCTAGCCCCAAAAAGACCTTTGAAACCCCAGAAGGAGGTGTGTATTTAAGGTTTAGCTTTCATATACCCATTTTTATACCAATTCCAGAGATTTCTAATACATAATAAATCCTGACTGTGGCTTTACTTTGTATTTCAGTCCCGGATCTTCCTTCTTTTCTGAGCGTGACTGACCACGGTTTGGACACTCTTACGCTAAAATGGGGCCCGCCTTTGAGCAACAATGGACGCCTTACAGGATACACTCTCAGATACCACCCTGGTAGGGGTAACCAGACACCTCATAACTTGTTTTCTCTTCTACTTATGTGTAGTCGTCCATTTCCCATCACTGACCTCTTTCTGCTCCCTCAACAGTTAACACCACAAATGAACTGGGACCAGTCAAGGAAGTGACCTTTCCAGCCAACGTGACTACCATCACACTGACCAGCCTGGACGCAAGCATGCTCTATAAGTTTTACCTGAAGGCTCGGACAAGGAAAGGCCCTGGCCCTGAAATCACAGAAGAGGCGTCCACAGCCATGGATACAGGTATGGCCCGGTGTGTTTTCGGTTTTTAGCTTGAGGTGATTCACACCAAAATTCTGATAGATTCAGTATCTTACACCAGCAACATTACTGAGGGTTAGAACTAAAGTTGGGTTAAGGATTCCTTTAAAACGGACAACCATGAGGAGGCTCTTCTTTATCCCCCATGTAATGTCTTACAGCTCTGTCTTTGTCTTTCCTTTTCTCTTTTAAGCTCTTATTCAGCCCACTATACAGCCAGGCAAAGGTAACATGTGTGCCTCAAACATGTTTGCATGATATTTTGTCCATTAGAAAACCAAAACAAACCCTAAGATGTCATAGTTTGTAATTACACTTAGAGTTAATCCTAGATATTTACAAATTAAATTGACATGTAACTTTTTTTTTCATTATGTGACTTAAAATCAGGCAAAAAAGTTTCCTGTTTTAGGTCATTTATAAATAATATTTTGGAGGCATTTGACACCTTCAGACATTTGGAAGCCGTACCCAAAGATAAATCAGACTTACGGAGGTTAAGTCTCTTCCTGATACCTTTGCTGATTTCTTATCATTTCTCTATAATATCCAACAAGGAAGCAATGCAACACACCTACTGCGCCTCTAATTAGCTCGTATATTGACCTTTCAGAAGCTTACAACGCCATGAAATCATCATTTGAGCTTCCCCCCAAAAAGATTAATGGTGTAGTAATTGCAGTGTATGTTAATGCTTGACTCTGAAGAAAGAGAAAAAAGTAATCTGTAAGGATTTTGGGAATCCTTGCCGAGCTGGAACTGGAAACATTCAAATCTGATTTAATGTCACATTGAGAAAAATTAAGGTTATGTGTGTTTATGAGCGTCATGTGAATATCTGTTTTCAATTGTGTCACACCGTTATGCACACTGCCTTGTTGCTATGCTTACAATCTCAATCTGTATAATCTACCTCTGCAAGGTATTTCCTTCGCCTTGTTGCCCTCTGCTACTTGTTGTCTTTGATCTGCTACATGACAGATTTTAATCAAGCCCAGTTTGTGTGCATGCCTGTCTTGTTGTAATTCAGATCTGGCTTTTTGGTCTGGATACAACGATCAATTCAGTGTTTGAACGAGTTCTAAATGACAAAAGCCCAGAGGTAGTACAGAATATCTTATCTCTGTTTCTCAGTACTGTGTGTTGCCTTTTGTCACGTGCACTGTATGTGTGTTGTCTTTCTCTTTCCGTGTCCTTTCAGGCCCCACAGAGCCCCCTCACCCAACCTCCCCCATCACTCTGTCTCTGCATCCCCCGCTCCACAAGGGTACAAGCACTTCCCATGTCCCCAACTGCACATCCAAACGTCTCCCCTGGCTTACACTGAGTGCTGCAAAAATGCTTTCCCTTAAAAGTAGACCCCGGAAAGAACCTATTGCGTCATTTATTTATTGAAGAAAGATGTTTGTTTTTTGTTTTTTTTTCAAGATATCATACATTGGGGAAACGAATCTTTGCTGATCAGCATTCATTTCTGGACATATACTCTGTTTTTTTTTTTTTCACCAAATAATTTTTTTAAAAATGTTGTTTCTTATCTTATTGCAAGTTCTTGGTCAATAAAATGACCATCAACACAGAGCCACATGTCTCCATCTTCCAAGCACAAACTCTATTGTGTTTTAGGATTATGTTCGTTGGGCTAATACTAAGAAGTGCATGATATGAGGAAGAATTAAACAATGCACAGTTTGTGAGAATTTTTCTGGAATGTTAAAACATTTTTTAAGTAGAAAATGTGGCTTTTTTAATATTTTAAAAACAACTCTGTGTTGATTAAATGACTATAGTTTTTTTTTTTTAAATGACAAATTTTAGGGTGGTTTCTAATAGGTGTGGTATTGAACTGTATAGAAATGGAGGCATTTTTACCTGAGTTCCCTTGTATGTTTGGTCCTCCAGGGTAACATAGTCTTTACAAGGAATTGACGTTTTTGCAGCAACTACCGTATTTATTTCCTGCTTTGTCACAGACACAGTTAGAAAAAACAAGGACATTTACAACTTATAAAAAAAAATAGTACAGTTTTCTTGTCTTGGCTTAAATTTGAAATTATTTATGTAACAAAAATGTGAAAAATGATTCTGCAAACTTCATGTGCATGAATACACTGACTTTTGACTCTTTTTAGTGGCAATTGAAAATTATAACAACTTATATATAATGGAAAAAAAAATTCTAAGCTGAAATTTCTGATTCATATTTAAATAAGAACGTCTGTTTTCTCTTTTGTTTGCCCAGTGCCTTCTGCTGGGCCTGTGTTCGGAACAGTTAACGCTTCTGTGTCAGAGGAAGGCCCAGTGATCAGTTGGGAATACTTTGGACACAATAAGATTTTATTTGTGGAGTATGTTGTAGAGAACAGTAAGGCGTTTCCTTGCTTCCTCCATCTTCAGAATGTACAGCTGTTCCAAATGTTGTCCGGTTCTAATCCCTCTCCATGCGCTGCACCACTTCCAGGCGATGATGAATGGAAAAGGGAGTCAGTAAATGGTACACATTCGCATACTATAAGAGGTCTAAAGCCGGGGACGTCCTATTCTGTGCGCGTGGTAGCTAGAGACGGCGCCGGCCCGGCGGTCCACAAGACCAAAGAAGTGTCGGTTACGGTGCCAGGTGAGGCGGCGTGCCTCAGGGTGCAGACTGTCTTCTGTGTTTTGATTTAAGTCAGTTTTCTGTTATTTTCAGTCACCAGGCGTCGACTGCTCCAGTCAGCCGTGAATGTAGTCGTTTTGTAGTTGTCGTCATTTTTCTTCAGGTCATTTTCATTTCACGTGCTCCTCACGCCGCATTTCAAATTTTGTTCTTTTTTTCCTAAAAAGGTTCATTTCTTGAAAAGATCTCTTTGTCGGAAACATTTTATTGAAGAATTGGGAGAAGTTTGTGTTGAATTAGAGCTGCCTACTTTACTCAATAGTTGTGACGCATGTAATCCAAAACCAACACAAATCTTTAAAGACAAGAACAGGAATTTTTACTGTGCAATATTTGAATCCTTAAATTTTTTTTCTAGACTCAAATAATATCCAGAAAAGAAGCACACAAAGTTTAGCTCAATAAAAGGATAATGAAAGACATGGCATATTGCATATGAAAGCGTAATAAGCAAAGAAATAAACTTCAAGAAAAAAAAGAACAAAACAAAATAAATGTCGCATGTGACATTGACATTTACTCTAATATCCATTTTTTTCTGTTACTTTTGTTCTATTCACTCTGTCATTTTACTTAATGTCTCAAAAAAAACCTGCATGTTAATCCATATTTGAATTTTTATTTCAAAGTTTGAAGTGTCTGTTAACTTTAGTTTTGGACTCCATGAGCAGAACCACCCAAACATTTAAGTTTCACTATTAATGTAAAGAGATGCACCAAGTTTTGTGGCAGATTTCTGATCTCCAGTTCGATCAAACTTAATGGGTTTTTTGTTAGTTTGTTTTGTCCCATTTTCGTAGTGTGAGCAGTCAATAGATATTTGTAAGAGTGAGTGGGTCGGACTACTTACCTTAACAATTTTCTTTATTTGTACGTTCATGGAAATTATGGGCGTTAAGCTTAACTTTCAGCTTTTATAAATTCAGTAGCAGAGAGTCAAAACCTCAGAAGGATAAGACAAAAGAAGAGTTGCTTCCTTTTCGTTTATAGCAACTTGCATGAGCTGAGAATATTTTTTTTTATGTGAAAACAGTCTCTTCTCAACAATTTCTCTTTTTGTGCTTTTTCAGACTTGATTTTAAACACCTCACTGCTACAGAAAATAGCTAAGTTTTGAGTTTGGTAGGCAACAGCTTCCACATCGAAGAGTGTTTGTTGGGCACCTTGTTTCCTAATGTGCCAATAGGAAAGATTTCATACTTTTGATGTTCTAACCACCACACACGCGTTGCCATTTTTCAGATCTCCTGCCCATTTATTGGTGCATCTCTTCAAATGTATTCAAGTCACTTGTTCTCACACTTTCCATTTGTTCTTTTCCCCTTCCCGTCTCTCTGCGTCTTTTCCCCCAGCTGTCCCCAACCGGCAGGTAGACATCGCCACGCAGGGCTGGTTTATCGGACTGATGTGCGCCATCGCTCTCCTGATCTTGGTGCTGCTCATCGTGTGCTTCATCAAGAGAAACAAAGGTGGCAAATATCCAGGTAAAGCACAGTTGGCACCATTAAGCGACATAAGTGCGGCGAATGGAAGAGCGCATGTTTAAAGGGCTCTCATTGCGTTATCTGCAGTTAAAGAGAAAGAAGACGCTCACCAGGACCCAGAGATCCAACCTATGAAGGAGGATGATGGAACATTCGGGGAGTACAGGTGAGAGAGAACACGCTACAATAGAGTTACAGTAAGAAATACATGTGTGTTTTTTAATTTATGTATGTAAAACATGTCATCAGGTTACAGAGACACTCCCCATCACCTGGCTCCATTTTCAAACGCTCCATTGAGGCAAGGCAAAATTCAAAACATGCTTTGTTTACCAAGTCACCTTTTCATGGGCCGTCTAATTGACCCTGTAATCCTGAAAAAAGTTCTGATTAATCCGCGATACTTTAGCTTTAAGCAATATCCAGTAATGTACACTAACTAATTCTAAAATGTTGAAACGAATGCATTAGTGTTTTCAATCAGCTCATCTGATTTAGCAGATGTAATTAAGAACCTTGACATGATGATGACATTATTAGGTCAAGGTATACTTTGGAATTTAGAGATATAGTATTAAAATAATTTGGTTTCTTTGGTTTAACCATTAAAGGAGCTTTGTTTGTTTGTTTTTGTTTATTTTCTACTTTCCATTTGCATGCTTAGTTCACAAAGATGCAAATGGAAACTTGCATCCTTGTAAGTTTTCATCTTTGTGAGATGTACACATTTTCTGTAGCCAAAAACTAATGACTTATCCGTAAAGTGCTGTTTATGTAAATTTGCATTTCTATCTTTCTCCTCTGTGGGATTTAGGTCAATGGAGAGGTAAGACATGCAATAAAACCAGCATGCACCTACTGCAACCCTCGGTTGCTTTTAAAGCGCTTTCTAACTTTAGTGGGTTAATTTGTGGGGACAAGCAGCATCAGCGCAGACCCTGTTTACACCTGGCATTAAGTTGACAGTCTTGTTCATTTAATAACATTTAATAACTTGAATATTAGTGTCAGGAAATCTGTCACTGCTGTCTTTTAAAGCTCTGAGTTTCCTTGTCAGTAGTTTTTATTTGTTTTTATGCAACGGCTAAAAACAACTCGCAGTTATCCAAAGGTCATAAATGTAGCTCGCTGTCACTCATTTTGTTTACTGTCGATGCAAACATGGCTACTTGTCATGGATCTGTCAAAAAAGCTTTAACATAATTGTGTCTATTTTATGTAGATCCATAATGTCATCCTGATGCGTATATCTTATGTTACTATTGCCCAGTGTCACTCTTCAAAATGGGAAAGACAAGCTATTATGCCATTAATTGTAAAATGTTTACTTGGCTAAATCTGAAGAGAGCGGTCTAAGTTGCGTATGTGCAGAATTTTTTTTGTTGCGTGTTTTAGTGTAGCACAGAAGAGCGTTATATTTCCAACTTTATTTCAAACCATCTGTAATGTTCTATAATCAATAATCAGTTACCAACTTCTCTACAGTTTTGAAAAGTTATCCCCTTCAGTTAATACCATGTGCAACTGGGTCTGTATTACCTTAGTAAATAGTCTAACACAAAAAGAGTTACTTTTATTTACTCTACCTTCATAATTTTAACAAATAAATACTGCTTTATTGATATTAAATAGACAGTCGGATAAAGAAACAAAAATCTAAAGGATATGTTGATATTATCCCGAAAAGCTTGCATAAAAAAGTTCTTTTTGTGCTGGATCAAGGAGTTCTTACTCCTGGATCAAGGAGTTCTTACTGAAATGCAGCATCAAAATAGGCATTCTGATTGCATTTTGGATTGCTGCATGTTACCTGCTGGCATATTGACTAAAATAGTTCTTATTCAGGTACACTGCAACAAGTCAAACAGCACGCACTTCGCTGACTTCCTCCTTTAGTGCTTAGGCTTCAAGCATTAAAGCACTAACGCTAGACATGATACTTTTATGTAGCTGAGCTGCTCCACTGTACAAGTACGATGGACGATAAAATGTAATATAAACAGTAAATGTTGACATAATTAATTTGTGTAGTTGTAATTAGGCATGGTCTGGTATAACAGATAGATAGACAGAGAGCATTGAAATCGGGTGATATTTGGTGATGGAATCCTTTCTCCATTTGTATCTTGCCTGTTTAGTTAAACAGATTTTCTAACTTTTGCATGTTGTTGCCAGTATTTGTTGAAAATATTGTGCTAAGAATAGTAAAAAATGACATTTCATAAACTCCTTGACCTTGACCTGCTGTCAGTCTGCAGCAACCACCTTATGCCACAAAACCAATACAATGGGAGGCTCTAGAAAGTCATTGTTTACCATGATCTGACCCATGCCTAATTGTTGTAGACTTAAAATTTGGCATCAAGAAATGCCACCATGGCATTGTTCTTGTAACGCTTGTGCAGTGGAAAAGCTGTAGAATGTGAACGTGTTTGAAGAGCCTGTTTGAATTTCGGTCCACAGCATGAATACTTTCTCAGTGATTTTTTTCGCTGCGTTACCTTCCCGTCCTCTAACAGTGACACCGAGGACCACAAGCCACTGAAGGGCAGCCGGACACCATCCAACGGGACGGTGCGGCGCGACGAGAGCGACGACAGTTTAGTGGACTACGGGGAGGGCGGGGACGGACAGTTCAACGAGGACGGCTCCTTCATCGGCCAGTACAGCGGCAAGAAGGAGAAGGACACGCACGAGGGCAATGAGAGTTCGGAGGCGCCGTCGCCTGTCAACGCCATGAACTCGTTTGTGTAACGCGGCCGCCTCCTGGCTGCAGCGGTTGCTACGGCCGTCCCCGCGTCACCCTGGCAAATGTGATCATCCCCGGTGGTGACAGTTGCTAAGGCGACAGCCGTCGTGGTGCACCTACTTTTACCCTGTGGTTGCCGTCACTCTGGTGGTCAAGGCTACCTTTACACCAAGACTGCTGACATGTCCTCATCTCCACACCCCGCCGGCCCCAGTCGCACTGTGACCTACCAGTGAACACACACTTACGAATCCCCCACAACCATTAAAAGAAGAAAAGAGACAGCGAGCAATACTGAAAAGCAGACGAAACGTGCCAGAGGGGATTTTACCACTCAGACTGAAACACCAGTGTGGCCAAGTGTACGTGTGCGTGTTAGTGATCTCTTTACAAACATGATAATTATAGCGAATATATATATATATATTTGATGGAAGTATGGCATATGATCCGCAGGCAGGCTAATATAAGTGAATCACATTCATAAGCATCTGCATGGAGCAAATCCTGTGTCTGTTAAGCATTTTACTTTCCTCTTGTCTTTCTTTTGTTTTTGTTTTTTTTGCAGAAGTATGCTGCATCTTCCACTGTATTCGGTGCACGCCTATGAACCAGGGTGTTATTTTCTTACTTGCAGAAAAGTGTTATATGATGTTTGACGTATAGAAGAAAAAATGGCAGCAGTGGTATTGTGGTTCCAGCTGCGAAAAGAGTGACTCAAAGTAGAAACTAGTAGGTGTTTTCATTTAACTACCTTTCTTTATTTTATTACAGATGGACTGTTTGTGTGTGTGTGCTAGAGAAAGAGTGGGAGCTGTACTTCCAGGTCAGGTGTGTCCAGTCGTAGTGCCTGAAAAGCCTGGAGAGCCAATCTGGTGTCGCGCGCCAGCAGCGCAGTGCTAAACTTAATGTTTTCACGTTTTCTCACATTGCAACCTTATATTTCTATCGGAGAGACCAACACAAGGTGATTCATAATTGACACATGGATTTCTCTAAATATTTTTCATTATGAAAATCTAAGAAAGTGGCGTGCATTTGTACTTTGCTGAGTCACACTAAGCTTGTCTTCGCAGGTCAAAGTTATTTGGGGTATGTCTCCACCAGCTTTCCAAATCTAGAAACTGGAACTTTTCCCCTGGGGGATTTCTTGTTATATTTCCACCACATTTTTCATTCTGCATGTTGGCAAAACGAAAAAAAGAAGCTGAAGTTGGACTCTTTCCTTTTGTGGTTAATGAAAGTCGTCGTGATACGATTTGTTCACTGATTTTCTCTAACCAAACTCTAAGACTTTGACGACACATAAGCGTCTGTGCAAAAATTAAACATCCCCCCAATGTATCTCCTCCGTGGTGATTTTTAAAGACAAATGCTGATAGTTGGGAAGTTTCCTTGGTTACATTTTAGCAGGGGGCTTTTCTGGTCATCTGTCCTTTCCAGGTTTTTTTCCCCTCAACTGAAAAACATGCATGCCATATATCTGGCCTCTGTGAGTGTCTGCATGCCCTCTCATGTCCTTTGTCGTACAGGGTGAATGCCTCTGTTGTCCATTGTTCAGAAGTTCAAGGCACACCCTCCAATTAACAGGCAAATGTAGAAAAATGGTTGGATTTTGTCTGGATAAATCAAGGCGTAAAAGGAGCAGAGCACAAATGAAAGCCACCCTTTTCTTATTTTACAATTGCAAAAGAATGTTGGTCACCATAAATCCATATCCTTCCATTTTACAGTCATGCGACGTCTATGTTGGCCATTAGAAAATACATTGAAGCTAAGGTTGTAATGTAGCAAAAGCCAATAAAAAAAACGTAAAAGTATCAACACATTTCCAAGCCACTTGCTCCAAACAGTCCTGGTTTCTACCAACATTTACCTTGTATTCTATCACTGTTGCATTGTGCCCTTATTGCTGAACACTAATGACTGATCCAATGTCGCTGTCTATTGCTTCCACCCGCTGTGCAATCCCTGTCAACACTCTCCCATCTAAACATTAATTTCACTGGCATTAATCCTCCACCTTTGTTTTATGTACAGAAATATTCTAATCGTACAAGTTTGCTCCGAATATTGGGGGTATTTAAGGACGTGTTAAAGCTGTCCGCATGGTTTCTAGTGCCTTGGTAGGAAAACAGTTACCTAGATCCACAATTCAATGCCAATTTATGCAAACCAAAATGTTTAAAACAAGGTGGATGTTCAGAGCTTCAAAAAAAGCACCTCGTTTGAAAAAAGAGCTTTTAAACAAAAGTTGTTTTTTTTTTTTTTAAATAGTCCTTAATATAAAGCTGATAATGACCTTTATTTTGCCAGAAAATATGACAGATTTCACCATTTCGTAAGCTTTAAAGAACAATATAACAAATCGAACTGATATTCTTTGAAGTGATTGGAAAAAACCCCTCTGTGGTTGTGTATCCTAGAGTTTCTTCAAGGGTGTTTGTTTCCTATGTTTGGGAGGTCTGAAAGATCGAATGGATGATAGCTGATGTGAGACCCAGATTACCTCCTCAACTTCTTTTACAATATCTGAAGAAAATGTTCATTCATATTTTCTTTGGGGTCCAGGTTCCCACACAAGGCTGAAAACAGATTTCAAAAGTGGCAGCAAGTGGAAGGAACCTACTTTGACTCTCGATGGTTGTAGCACGGTCGACAATCATGTTTTTCAGCTTCCATCCTCTGACAAAAAGTTAAGCAATTCTGAAATGGGCATGTGATGGGGAAACTCCAGATCGCGGGTTCATGTCAGACATTCCCTTTCTCAACCCATTCATCAAAACCCCAAACTAAAGTACTGCCAAACTGCTCACCAGATAACTGCCAGTGTGAACCAGCTTCACCACCTTCTCTCGTCCTGTTGTAACCGTCACCATTGGGAAAAATAAGTGGAGGTCAGGGGTTGGGGGGATAATAATACTGAATGTGGATACAAGTGTATCTGTTTATGTGAATGAAAGTACTGCTTGTTTCATTTCAAGGAGTGATTGCACTGGTGACTTTGATTTATGCATTTATGCTTACCTTCTGCAGTATACGTTATTACAGTCTGAGTGCAGGTTTCATGTTTTTGCAGGTGTGAATGTCTGAGTTCACGCGTGTGCCACACATGCATGCTGTGTATGTCTGCGTGTG
This sequence comes from Poeciliopsis turrubarensis, assembly GCA_010277015.1. Taxonomy (NCBI): domain Eukaryota; kingdom Metazoa; phylum Chordata; class Actinopteri; order Cyprinodontiformes; family Poeciliidae; genus Poeciliopsis; species Poeciliopsis turrubarensis. The sequence goes on from VMRN01000060.1 coordinate 1,159,924, forward strand.
TGTGCATGCGTGTAGTGCACACTGCTTTCTATTGTTCCAATGTGTGTCCTGTAGTTTGCTCCTTCTGGACATAGGAGATTCTTTTTTTGTTGTTGTTTATTTGGTTTCTTAAAGCATTTTGATGTCTTATCATAACTTGCATCAAGTTTTTAGGTTTCAACATGCCAGAACACCGCGTGTAGATATATATTTTTTTCTGTCTATTGTAAATAACGGTTTGATTGGAGCGTAGACGTGTTAAGATCAGAGTTGGCGTGGCGTGAGGAAGTTAGACTGTGAGGAATTAGACGACTTCTAGTTTTCACTCTTTGATTTAGTGTGATCTTCTTTTTGGGTTTTTTTTTTATATTATCGTCAGGTAAACATGTTTAGCCTACAGTATCGGATATCACCTCTGATGATTTAACTTGTGACTGAGCTCTTGTGACACCTGTATTGTTTCTATTTCTGGCAGTTCATGCACATTTTCTGCCTTTTTATATTTAATATATATAAATATTACCAAAAAAATAACATTAAGTGGACTATTATTTCAAAATAAGTTTGCACGTCTAATTTAGGACGACCAGATTGTCCTAAATTAGATGCCTTTTTTTAGGATTGTGCACTGGAAAATGAAAAATATACTACTAATTTGGAGAATTCAATAGGATGGCATGGACACACTAACTGGTGCATTTCAGTGTGAATACCCTGGAAATAATGTTGCTGGCTGAAACGGTATATAATTATAACATTTTGGTTAATGTTGAAGCTACATGAGACGCATGAAAGGCTGTTGAATGGTTTACTTCACAATATAATACTGCAAAAATATTTTGTATTTTAAATGAAGTACAAAAAAAAAAAAACGAATAAATGTTGGTTTCGGGATTTCAAATCAGTTTATTTTTGTATCCTTGCTGCAGTGCAACATGTTAAAGTGTGAGAATTGGCTCCACCTAGTGTATCTATTCAATCTTTAAACGTTTGAACATTTCTTTTCAATTTGTAAAATCAGGGCTGGACTTTGATTGGACCATTGTCAGCATAGACAATACAGTGTGAGTTTAAGCCTCTTTTATTGTAGCTCAGGCTGTAGTTAATGTTGTTCTTCTGGTGAAATGTGAACGTCACCTTTAGACTGATGTCTTTTGCATCCAGTATGTTTTCCTCCACAACTGCTATGCATTTCCTCTTCCATGAAGCCGAGATTTATCGACTACATCAAGAATCGATGTGTTCACAGATTATTCTACATAAACTTTGTGTCTCTGCAGCTTTTTCAGAATCACAGTTGGCCTTCTTTACTTATTGATGCTTTTATTTCTTATTCTTTAAGGCAGCCATGTTTAAGTTTACAATCTTGCCAAACTTCACCTTTAGGTAATAGATTGAGCAGTATTCTGAGAGATGTTCACTTATGTTCTTTTAAGAATGAAAACATGAGTGATGTTCGCATCAATAGTGATCCATTAAGAAACAATTTTCATTCAGGTTTGGTGCCATTTCAGAGTCATTGAACCCGTCCATTATAACAGTGGGATGGGATCTTAAATCAGCATTTCTTGAGTCTTTGGATCATTTTAAGAACTTAAAGTAAACAAATAAAAAAAGATGATCATATCTAAGTGTTATCTAAATGTTGGTAAATAAAGAGGGGGGGAAATCGTCCTATTTGTCGCACTTTAAACTTTAAAGTGTGACATCCCCACCTCAAAGTAAAAGTAGAGAGCAATATAAAATGAAAAAAAAAAAAAAAAAAAAAAAAAATCCGCAGGTGGGCAATACTTCTGTCTGTTCTCGTCATGTCCATGACGCCCTTGCCTGTCTGGGATGCGCAGCTGCGTCTCTCCTGCATCCCTCCCATCCTCTCCTGCTCCTGGACCAATCACAGCCGCGGCGTCGCCGCCCTCCTCACGCGCCGCTCTCAGCCAATAGAAAAGTTCACCCTGAACGGGACGTTCCGGCGGGTGGGCTCGTTTCTGGGGGCGATGCGGTTCGGGTTCATGAGTGCCATGAAGACAGACGACTGATTTTTCCTTTTTTTTTTTTTTTTTTTTCGTCTTGTTCTCGTGGGTTTTTTTTTTTTTTCTTCTTCTTCCCAGTCCTTCTGTCTCGAAGGTAAGACCGACCGCGCTTCGCCTTTCGTGCCTCTTAATTTCGGCGGAGTGTTTCGGGCTCGCCGTGGCGCTGAAGTGGACCGGCTCTGGAAGTACCGCAATGCAGAGCTACGAATTACCGGTGTCGCTCCGGCGTCATTAGGGTGAGGTGATGTAAGGAGCTGCGCAGCTACTTTTTTTTTTTTTTTTTATCCTGACGGCCTCGTTGGACTATTAGGAAGGGGAAAAAAAGAGTCATTCTGTAGTCGGAGTCGCAGACTTCTCAATAAACACACAAGTAAAGGTAAAGGTAGGGCGGAAACGCAAGGTGAAAGTGACAGACGCTGCAAGGGCGAAGGGAGCTGCATCCGAGGATGAAATGGCCACTCCCTCACTGTCTATGCACAAATGCAACATCTCGCTTTCAGAATTGCCCATGCATGTTATGCTGCATCTGACCATTTTGCTACTTTCTGTAAAAATCCTTGTAAATAGTTGAACTTTTATGCACAAAAGCTCTTTTTGTAGATCAACTAAGATGACAAAAAAAAAAATAATAATAACATGAACAATAACAAAAGATATTTCATCATTTCCTAAAATGTTTTTTTTTTTCTGAATTGGGATAAAAAAACAAAAAAGAGAGAGAGAGAGAGAGAAAGTAAAGCACTGGCCAATTTTTTAATAATTGTCTGCCATAGTGTTTACAAATGGTACCATCTGATCGGATACTGATCCGATTCTTCTGCCTCGTCATCCATCTAGATGGACGCAAGGTAGAAATAGTTGATTTTTCTTTTGAATTAGCTTTATAAAAACTTTTTTTTCTTGTGAAATTCTGCTGTTAAAGTCTGTGATTTCTCTGCTTATTTTGCCCGTGACAGGAAAACGCATAGTGTCTCCTGGAAGGTCTTCAGCACTCGACTCAATGTAGTTAATATAATATTTTTTAGGGTTTTTTAATATTCAAATCCTATATTTAAATCAGGATTTATACATATAGGATTACAGAGGACAATCTCTCTTTTTTTTTTTTTTAAATTCAGAGATTGTTCTGACTGCGATTCTCTGAATCCACAAAGCCACAGCAGACATCACCCATCAGCCAGTGGCTGAAACAGTAGGCTTGGCTTAATACATGTGACCTAAATTTCATGGCAGGAAATCCAAAGAGGATCTGTGATGGGATTACCAATAGAGGGAAAACCATGAAAACTCTCTCTAAAAAAATTGATCAGATAGATCAAACCGTAAAACGATATTTAAAGATTTTCTCATCATTGAGACGTGTCTTGTGACACCACATTGCCATTTAGGAGATCTGATAGAAGAGACGTTGCTGTTTCAAGCTTTCTCTCTGTCCCGAAGATGGACAGAGGGCATATTGACTTGCAGTGGCACAACACATGCAGCTAAGTGCTGTGTGCCATAGCAATGTTAGTGTTGAGTCATCAGAACTGCCTCCGGATCCAGAGCTGCGGTCTCTCCTATGTATTGAGTTGCAATCCCTCTAATCTATGGCTCTTCTTGGTGAAGAGCTTTATTAACATTATGTTCTCATTCATAGTTATTTGTGGCTAATAAGGAATGACATTGCACAAAATTTCAACACTCCCTGTAATATTTTTTGCTTTTCCTTGAACAGGAGTTTTGCTCTCATTCTGGAGATCTACATTGGAGGTGTGCAGATCAAAATGTTATGGACCATTTAAGATGTCTAATTTTTGTAACGTTTTCACCTGTTGACACTGATTTTAGCCAATTCTGATTTTTAAGAATCACAGGTGCTTTTGGATACGTTACATTTTTAATAGGAGAGTTACCAGCACACCTCAACAAGGAAAGTTGGCAACAAAATAAATGTCGTCGCTGTAACCATGCATAAAAATGGGAAGTTAAGTGGAGGGAAAATCTGTGGTAGGAAAAGGTGCCCAAACAATCATCATCTAATATTTATATATAGATTAAAGAAAATGGGAGAGTTCAAAAGCTAGAATTACATTAGCAAAAACTCACATTTACCAAACGACATCGTGACAATCACCAAGACCTTTGTGAAAGTATTTTGAGTACTGATGAGATCAAAGTCGAACTCCTTTGCTGGATGTATGATTTCACTAAATTATTTGAAAATGACTTTTTCTGTACATTGTCTGATATTCTTGTTTGATAGTCTGAATGTGACAAAAAACACACACAAGTACTAAGAAGGTAAATATTTTATACAGGCACTGTGTCCTTCCACACACGGTGTAACCAAGAGGTATCTGTTCCCATCCTTGCCATGTTTTCCTTTTATATTAAATGTTTAATCATGCAAGATCAAGGATTCGGATTTTCACACAGAAGAGCCCAAAACATCTCTTGTTGGCGATTACTTGATTTGATATCCATTTCAATCAGAAGTGTATTTTTTATATATTTTCTCTTGAAGATACTCGGGGATGTGGATGCAAAGGTTTCCAGTTTACGTTCTGTATTTAGCTGTATAATTTTCCAGCGTAATGTTTGAGTCTGCACACAGAAGGCTGAGTCGTCTCCCAGTTCTCTCTGCATTCTGCTATATATAGCAGCTCCCTCTGTATCTGTTTTAATCTGAAACTTCTAACTCAGCCTCTCTGATTCTTCCTTACTGTGTGATCACACAACAAGACACACATTGCATACTGCTGAGATTCTTTCTGTTTTGCTCATATGGGGATTTATTGTTGCGATTCAGGCAAGCATGTCTCTGTAATGTTTTTTTTCTTTTTCTGCTGAGTCACTGGCATCCTTAATCGTTTATACTTATTAAGAGGACTTATTTATTCAGTTTTCATCCCCTTATAACATCTTCCACACCTTGTAGCTCTTGGGTATGATGCATTTACTGACTCAAAATAGATCCAATTTAAGATGTCAAACAGTACCTATCTCTCTGGACAAAATCTCATTTTTAGATGCTCAAGTGAATGCAAATGTCTTCTGTTTTGGTCTCTCTCAGCCCACCCCAGTTCATGTCCTGTCCGTCCTCCTCCTTTCTTGACCCCCGTCTTTCCATCCATCTAACTTACTCGGTTGCACAGACTCTCCTTGCTGACCATCATGGCTTCCACACCTTTATTACTGCTGGGCCTCTTCTCCTCTGCGTCCGTCACATGTAAGACTAAAACTACATTGATAAAACAGATTGCCTTCTCGTCGTCGGGGATCGTGACAATGTTTCAATGTTTCTTCCTGATTAGTGGCGGTCTTATTTGGTGAACCCAGAATATATGGAGGTGAGTTTAAAACGCCAAGGCTTATTCAGTGAGGTTTTTAAACACAAACTTAACATATTTTCTTACATCGTCTCAGAGGACGCCACAGGTTATGGTCCCATTTTTGAAGAAGAGCCTATGGATGTGGTCTACACCGATGACTCACCCGATAAGAGGATCTCCATGAACTGCAGGGCCCGTGCGAATCCTCCGGCTACGTACAGGTAAGGAGGACATTTCTTTGTGCACAGCTTCTCTGGTCCGCACGCCACAGGAGTGGTATTTTTCTGCACAGGTGGCGCCGGGATAACTGGGAGATCAAGCTGATGGAGCAACCCGATGAACACTACAGCCTAGTTGGAGGAAACCTGGTTATCACCAACCCGATCCAGAAGAAACACGCGGGGACGTACACGTGTGTGGCCCGTAATATCTACGGCACCGTTCTCAGCAAGGAGGCCCGACTCAAGTTTGGATGTGAGCACAGAAATAAATTATATCACTAATAATCTATGTTATTAACTTGGCTTTGAAAGATGGTAAAATCAGTCCAAAGCTTGTCTAGCAGCTAATTTCATCATTATTATTATTATTTTTTTGTTTGTTTTATTTTCTCATGTAGATATTGAGGAATTTCCTGATGAGGAGAGGGAACCAGTGTATGTCAAAGAGGGCCAGGGAGCAGTTCTGCTGTGTGTCCCACCAAAATCCTGGCCACGTATGTATTCACTCTTCATCGGTCTAAAAAAATTAGGATTTGTCAAAAAAGTGTGTTTAGACGTCCAAATTTCACTTTGCCCACTCGTCTATGTTGTTATTTTCAGAGGAAGTGAGCTATCGCTGGATCTTCAACGAGTTCCCAGTCTTCCTGCCCACAGACCGCCGTCGGTTCGTCTCCCAGAAGACGGGGAACTTGTACATCGCAAAGGTTGAAGCTCAGGACGCTGGAAACTACTCCTGCTTCGTCTCCAGTCCTATCATAGGAAAGAGCGTCTACTCCAAGTTCATCCCTCTCATCCCTTCACCTCCAGAAGACGGTTAGTCATAATCTGTGGCAGGTTGAAATGAAAAAAGTTTAATGTTTAGCGTCATTCATATTTGTCAGTTTCATATGTTTGTTTGGTTCATTTTTCGTCCAGGTGAGGAGAGAAAATACCCAGCTGACATCAGGGTGAAGTTTCCAGACACCACTGCAATGCTGGCCTCCAATATTACGTTGGAGTGCTTTGCACTTGGAAAGTATGTTTTTAAAGCTTTCTGGGTAAACTTTTGTAACGTTATAAAAATTAGCAGAGCACTTGCAAATAAATTAAGGTTGGTCACAAAGTTAAAACACTGAGCTATGGAAGGCCTTCGACTAGTCTAGTCCATAGTTAATCGTTATAGTTTTTGAAAAAGACAACACATGCTCTATAACCACTAAAATGTTGCAAAAATGATTTCTAATTGTTGACTTAATAGTAAAGAATGTTAAATACTATAAATGTGTTTGCAATGTGATAAAAGTGAATAGTGTTCCCTAAGTATTGAGTTCCTGTCTTTGTTTACCGCCATGCTCACTCAGTCCCATCCCACATATCGTGTGGAGGAAGGTGGACTCCACTGACCTCCCTGCAAATCATGAGATCAGTGAATCGGGCGCTGTGCTTCATCTGTACAATGTTCAGTATGAGGACGTTGGATCATACGAATGTGAAGCCATCAACACGAAAGGAAAGGACTGGCACAAAAACTGGCTTTATGTGGAGTGTAAGTCACGTTAAATGTTCACCTTTGTTTGTATTTCTGTAAATAATAATCATAATAGTTGTTGTCTTCATGCAGCTGCACCTGAATGGGCAGAAACAATCAACAACACTCAAGTGGACATTGGATCTGAACACACAATGCGCTGCGTGGCTTCAGGAAAACCTTTCCCTTTCATCCGTTGGTACAAAGATGGATATATGGTAAAAATCTCTTTTTAAGCTTTTTCTTAAACAATTTGTGTCATCAGAATTTGTGTTTTCCACAAAACTGCACTCCTCTCTGGCATGTGGTTTCTCTAGTATGGCAAAGGCGAGCTGAAGTTTTCCAGTCTAACTTTTGATGACTCTGGGATGTACCAGTGCATCGCTGAGAATTACTGGGGCATCAAATATGCCAACGCTGAGCTACGAGTTGTTGGTCGGTACCAATTCTTCCTTTCTTTCTTTCTTTCTTTTTGGACAACAGTTTTTAAACTGAAATTCCCATCTACTATCTCCCCCCAGCCTGGGCTCCTACATTCGAGCTCAACCCAGTAAAGAAGTATCTTCTTGGAGCCAGAGACAGACGCGTGGTAATAGAGTGCAAGCCGAGAGCCGCTCCGAAGCCTCGATTCACCTGGACGAAGGGCAAAGAGGTCCTCTTCAACAGTTCACGGTCAGCAGAAGCAATTTCCCTATGAAACAGAGAAGTCACAAACAACTTTCTATTCAACTGACTTGATTCTGCTTGCTTACAGTGTTTCTGTCATGTTCGATGGGAGCCTGGAGATCCGCAACGCCACCAAAAATGACGAAGGCCTTTACACCTGCTTCGCCGAGAATGACAGAGGGAAGGCCGACAGTTCAGGATATCTTACCATCACAGGTTAGCTGCATAGTAGCAGGATTCATACACCCAGATCTACTCCGCTTTTTGTTGTTTTTAGTACAATTACTGCCTTTAAAACTAACTAGTTTTTATTTTTAAAAAAACATAAAACCTCGAAACTTAGAATAAGTTTAGTCAGAACCTTTCTAAGGTCTTTTTTTCAGTTTTGCAGACAGTAAAAAGGAAATTATGTAAAGTCACCGTCAAGTGGGCATGTTTACAGCCTGTCAAAATATGTCTTGTTTTATACAAAATGTTATGAGAGCTTACCGTCTCCAGTTCTGTTGTCTAAAAAAGTTGAAATTTGTGATTTTATGTCAGTCTTTTTTTTTTTTTTTTTAAGGTTTTGAAGTGCTTTGGAGTTTTTTTTTTTCATTTCATTTTCATTCATGGAAAACATTTCACATTAAGAAAACAAAAATGCTTTTCTTATTTACTTAAATTTACATGTGTGACATTTGCCGGCATCGCCAACCATTCAAATAAAATAAACGGAACGGAGACATTTTAAAATTCGTGCTTCACTTTTTAACTAATTAGCATATCTAGGAACAATAGGTAAGTCAATCCTGGCTTTATTGAAGAATGGCTAAATTGGATAAGAACATTTAGCCACTTAAATTCCTGCTATTTAAGTTAATCAGAAGTGTGTCAATACCCCAAAACCAGGAATAAGTTTAAGCTATTAAAAAACACACTTTAAGGTGCGTCTGGTATAAAAGAAAGAATAAATACTTGGTAAGATTCCTCATTGCCCACTGCTATGTATGATGAAGGATATATGTTGCAGTGAGCAAACTCCTCTTCAAAATGATTACTACAAAAAAGAAGATTTTTGGTAAAAACCTGATGAGTCCTTGCATTAAACTGAAAATAAATATTTAATTTAACATGAAAAAAGCAAATGATGAAGATAAAATATATGTTTACACTCACTTACAATGCTGTAGTTCCTTCTTATTGTTGTCCATGATGATTTGGACGTGGGATCAGTTTTTTTTTTTTTTTTTGGTTATTTTCAGAGCCAACAAGTTTAACCGTAGCACCCGAAGACTCTGAAGTTAGAGTCGGAGACGAGGTGATTCTTCACTGCGCTGCTTCGTACGACCCCATGCTAGACATCACTTTTATCTGGGCCATTGACTTCAGAGACATTGACTTTAATGCCGAGTGGGAACACTATGAGCGAGTGATGGTAAGTCAACATTTTAATAATTTTTTAACCTTGAGAAGCATTATTATTTTATATATATATATATATATATGTATCATTCGGATGTAATTATTGAAAACATGTTTCACAATTGGAACTTTCCTGAGATCCATTATTTTTTGTGTTGATCAGAGTGAAGATGGAGTCGGTGACTTGAGGATAAAAAATGCGCAGATTTGGCATGAAGGCCGCTACACTTGCACCGCTCAAACTGTGGTGGATGATGACACTGCTTATGCTGACCTGAAAGTCGTAGGTAAGCCAGTGCATGGAAATAATAACCGAGACCACTATCTGTCGTTTGCACCAGTGATTTAAATCGATTGCACGTGAAACCTCCAGGTGTTCCTGGTCCTCCCGGTGTGCTCCGGATCGAGGAGATTGGCGACACCTGGGTGAAACTTTTGTGGTCCAAACCAGCTGAGCACAACAGCCCCATCCTGTACTACACTGTTCAGACCAGACACTTCTGGGCTTTGAATGAAGACGACTGGAGGAATGCCAGCACATGTGAGTCCCGATTTAGGCCAGCAGAGGGCCATCTTGCTCCAAAGACGACCAACAGCAATGAATGCAGTTCCAGCACAAACTGTTGTTCAATCAAATTTTAAGCTGTCGTTAATTGTGTCCCTCAGCTCCATCCGTTCTCGATGGCACTCTGGAGAAAGCAGACATCACAGACTTATACCCTTGGATGGAGTACCAGTTTAGGATCATCGCCACCAATGAGTACGGCTCCGGGGAGGCCAGTATACCTTCCCTTAAGATCAAAACATGGGATGCCCGTAAGTACATTGAGAATTGTTTTATGTATGATTGTGCCATGAGGCAAATTTTTAGCATAAATTAACAAAAGGCCGCCTTTTTTGCGCAGCTCCAGTCGTTTCTCCCACAGACTTGGCAGGATATGGAGGAAGAAATGGCGAGATTGTCATCACTTGGAACGTAAGGTTCCAAATTCACAAGTTAAATTCGTGTCTCCTCTCAGTTTCTAATCTACATGGATTTCTTTTTATTTGGCAATTGTCAGCCTGTTCAGCCCTGGTATTTCTATGGCAAGAAATTTGGGTACATTGTTGCGTTAAAGCCTCACAATGCCTACGACTGGTTTTATGAAACCATCTCGGACCCTGAGACGAGACGACACGTCCACAGAGACTCCTACTTCATTCCGACCGATGAGGACTTCCTGGTGCGAGAGTTCCAGGTGAAGATAAAGTCATTCAACGTTAAAGGAGATGGACCGTACAGCCTCACCAAGGTCATCTATTATCCAAGAGATGGTGAGAATTTGTTTTTGATTACACGTCTTATCAGTTTCTAATCACATTTAATCTCAATTTTTGGTGCACAGTATAATTTAGAAGTTTTTTAAATTAAAACATATTTTTTTCTGGTCATTCAGTTCCAATAGAACCTCCCACAGATGTCTACGCCAGGCCTGTGTCTTCCACTGAAGCTGTGGTTTGGTGGCTGCCTGTAGTTGATACCGGAACCGGCCTGCAGCAGTACATTGAGGGATACCAGGTATGGAGGCTTTCCTCTCATTTCCTTACACTATATCAGCTAAAAATAACCTGGCAGAAAATGTTTGAATTTGTTTTAAAAATAGATCATATCTACAGACCTCAACAGTCAAATTTGCAATGTTACATAATGGAATAAGAACTATAAAGAATGATCAAAATGTTCAATATGAATTTGGTGAAAGAGGAATATCTTGAATAACAGGATTGTTATTTTTCCTTCAACGTACAAACTTATACAACTCTTCAAAAATAAATCTTAAAGTTTGTACTGCTTTACATGGAGTTTATTCAAATAAATGTCTTACCATGAGATGTCATGTTAGTATGGAAATGACATTATTAACGATCTTGACAGTTAGATTTAGACAAATTACAGATGTATTTGCCATGCTGGAAAAAAAAAAAAAAACACAAGACTTACAAAAATGTATCCTACTTCATAGATCAAATACTGGAGAAAGTATGACGATCCAGAGCCCGGGGCAAATCGCATATTCGTTCCAGCTACAGTCAATCAGACCCGGCTGGAGAACATGCTGCCAGATTCGCACTACCTCATTGAGGTCCGGGCGTTCAACGGAGCAGGTCTTGGACCGCCCGGTGAACACTGTGAGATGTTCACAAAGAGGCCACGTAAGAGCGACATGAAAACAGACCATGAGATCTGTAATATTGCGTAATATTGTAATATAAACTTTTAAAATACGTAAACTGTTTCTCCGCAGCTCCCTCTGAGCCTCCCAGAATGTGGCGCTACGTCACCTGGACCGGACAATGGTTGTACGTGTGGTGGGATCATATCCCGTACGACTGGTTTGGGAATGTTTCTTTCCCCCTGTACTACAAGGTGGGCGCAGTTAGTGTTGTTTCACCTCTATGGTAAGAATGCCTTCAGGTTTTATGGCTGAAATAAACTGGGATTTATTTCTTTGTCAGGTCATGTTTAGAAAGACGGGGTACATCTACGGGAAGGTCTACATCACTGGCTGGCACTTTATGGACTTCCCAATGCCTCAGCTTGGAGACTATGAACTGATGGTTCGTGGTCGCTACGAAGGGGGAGATGGCCCAGTCAGGATGATAAGTATTAAGGGTAAGAATTAAGATAATAGTGGGTTATTAAATGAACTTCGAGTTGTTTTTATTATTAACTATTTTAATGTTTTGGGTTTTTTTCCAGGTAAAGCATCTCTGACCACACCCACAATCAGTTTCTTATCCTTGTTGCTGCTGGCGCTGTGTATTACAGGTTTGTAAATTTAAGTGTGAAGCAAATATATTGTATATAATGGACTTTGGAAGGAAAATAATCAGGCCTAGCAGATGATTGAGTTGTCTAGAGAAATCTTTACATGGTAGTTCAGTAACTTGTATCTGGTTTTACAGTATTTATGACAATACAGTGAAGATTTTTGATTCCCAAATTAAAATGGATTGCCGGCACGTATTCTGGACTATGTACTGTACAAAAACAACAACATAATATCTAAAAGGAAAAGTGAGATTTTTTTTTGAAACACGAGATCAAAAATGTTTAAAACGCAGAGACGCTTTTTATGGTAAATAAAGAGAAATGACGACTCCTGGAGCCGATGTTTAAAACACTACTTAGAATGAAATAAATGTTTAGAAAGGCCACTACGCTGCACAAAAAAACACTTGTTCTTGTGATCCTTCTACTTATTTATTGTGTTTTTTTTTTTTTTTTTAAATGTTGAAATGGAGCTTGCACTCAAAACATTACGAACCATTTGTAGATTACAAAAACAATCACTGATATTAGAAAACAAAGATTTTTATGTACAAAGTGATTTGATTCATTTGTTTTGCTTTTTATAAAACACAATCAACTTTTATATGTATATTTTATTTATCTATTTGCCTTTGTTGAAAAAAATCTTAGACATTTTCTGAAAGGGTGGTATGTGGTCTGAGTTATCCGCTAGCAGAACACAATCCATGCTGGTATTGTTGATATATTTTAAAAACTGCTGGGATACAAACAATCTAAATTGGCATATTTTTCTAACCAAGTTCTGCATTGAACATGGAAAAGTTTTAGAGGTTCGTGTGAGGCCAGAATTCCCACAGAAAAGCCACACATACACAGGGAAGACATGCAAACAGCACACAGTTTTACCAACTTACAGACGTTTTCTCGGCGTTTAACAAGAGAAAACGTCTCTCAGCGAAAAAACATGCAACAAATCTACCAATGTTTTCTTTTAAGACTATTGAGTCACTTTAATTTTACTTTTATGAACACACTGTGGTTGCTGCGGTGGCCACTTCCAAACCATTCACTGGCGGACCCGTTCTCATGGAACAGTCCCTCTCAGCTGCAGACAGGGCCAAGCTGCTTGTCGAAACGATTATTATTTTCTAGATGCAGCCAATAACTGCTTTTCTTATTGAAGAGTTGGCATTGGAGTAGGAACAATAGTGAGCAATAGCTTGTACTTGTATCTCTTTAGAATTTCAAGGGTCAGCATTATCTTAGGTAGACGGACTTTTTCTCTATTTGACCAACACACTGACATTAACTTTATTACACAGCATCATTTTCAACATTTTCATTTCTGATTCAGTGAGGTCTGATCAGGTCTTTGTTGGGTTCAAAATGGTGGACTGAGAAGAATGACAAGCTTCTCTCTGCAGCCCAACGTTTGGGTCACAATATTTGACTAAGTGTTTAGCGCTTTCTGTCCAAACAGCATAAACCCAGCAGTTTTTTGCACATATTACAACATTAAAGTATAGGGAGTTTGACTGATGTACAGCTATATATGTATTGTAATGCCACTTTCCTTCATGTAAAGCTGGAAAACTATTAAAACAGATTTCAACAGGCTTGATGTTATTTTATGATATTCTGTGCTGAACCTCAAGATGCCAGGTTTGAGGTTCAGCACATTAGAATTGACTGAAATGTAAAAACCAAATATGTTTGGTAAAGATAGGACTCAATGAAAAATAAAGAAATGTGGAATCTCAGAAAACAAATTTCAATACAATATCTGCAATCTCACCCACAGACCATAAAATAGGCATTTACTGGTATAAGACTTTAGCTGTATGATAACCTTGATTAAAAACAAACAAACAAACAATAAAATTCTCCAATATATATACCATGTTGATTTTTACTTTATTTTTACATTTTAAACCAATATAGAATCTAGCAAAATTATATATTTTATTTATTTTATGCCAAACTGAAGCAAGTATTTAACAGATTTTGAAATTACATTTTCATACAGGTCCATTTTTAATATTTAGGCCTTGGTTGCACACAATGCCTCCACAAGGGCCCCTGACTGACAGGGGGCTCTCCCACATTTATTTTTTCTAATAGAAATAAATAAAAAAAAAAAAACTGGGGGCCCTGTCAATTACAAAATTAATCATAATTACTTTAGGAGTAAAAATTAAATGTTACCTCTCCCCGACCGAAAAGCACACATCCATATTTCCACTGACCACCCCCGGGGATCTTCATGTTCAACAGCACTCAGTAGAAGACAAGAACGACTGGAGCAATTACTGTGCTGCCAAGAAAAATAATAAAATCAGGTTTTCAAAAGGAGAGAGAGAAAAAAACAAGAGTGTCAATTTATAGCCCGGTTTTTCTCCAAGAGAGGTGGGTCGACTGTGCGAGATTGTCAACTATTTAGCACAGTTAGCTTAGCATAGTAGCTACAGGCCACTGTTTGCCTCCATTTTACTAGCATGTAAAGAATGAAGGAATATTCATATATTTAACTTGTACCTGTACCTCTTACCACACTTAGCTACAGATGAGTCAGTCAGCAGCAGCTCTAGCCCAGATACCTGCATAACTCCTCCCTGTCCCAGTGAAAAAGGTGAGCAACACTGTGTTCAGTCCATGTGGATTTTTCTTGCCTCTACTCTTTTTACAACTACACAGCTAAAACAATTTATTTATCACTCACAGAAATTCAAACAATCTTCATAAAATGTTCTTTTGGCACACTTAGCAGTGAGTGAGATTAATTAAGACTGCTCTCCTGGCTCTGATTGGTTGTTTTTGGTCAGGGAAGAGGTGGGAGAGACTGATCTATTCACAGATTATCTGATTCTTAAACTACAAATGTGGGAAATGCTATGCATTTTTTTGACAATGCAGTCGCAAGCCTTTAAAATTATTATGCTTTTGATTGTTTTGCAGATCTGAATGACTGCTAATGAGGGAAATTAGCCATTTCATACAGGTGTGTGTGTAAAAGTTGTATTATAGTTGAGTACTCAAAATACAGTAGCAAAGGAGAAAGCAACTCAGCAATCATTAACTGAACAACACAGTGGTAAGATATTGTAAAAGAAGCTGAGGAAACCAGTAAAGACAGGAATATGTTCACAGATATTTTTTTAAAAATCACCTCATTATGCAGTTCAGCAAAATTTTTAAAATGCAACATTTAGTGTAGAGTATTTGAAGGTGTGTGAATTTGAAGAATTTTCAATGAAATAAAAATAAAAACTCATAAAATCTAGAAGTGAAATGAAATAGAAATTCAGTCACCAGATGGCAGTGTACCTGCATGACATTAGCCGTTGCCTCAGGTACAGTTTCCAATCTCAGAGACATTTTTTTCTTTACTTGCACAGAGGCACGCCCATTTTATTGCAAGATAACACATTGTCACTTTTGTCTTTTTCATTTTTTTTTAATGTACTCTTGCCATCTGGAAATCTTATCATGCATTTGCAATTTTCCTTTTAGTTTCTAAATGACATGTCTGTAATATCTGCAGCCGCTCTTAGAAAAACATCTCTCTCGCTCTTTCTCTCTCTCGCTCTTTCTCTCTCTCTCTCTGAGTGGCTTTTATCTTTCCCACGTCTATTACCTGTTTCTTCCTCCTATTTTACCTCCTTCCTGATAAACAAATTACTCCGCCCGAGAAAATCCCGCAAGCAGCAAAAAAAATAAAAATAAAAATAAATCAATCTTGCTATCATTTACAAACAACCACAGCAGTCACACAAAGGTGAGTCCTTCCACTGCAAGGGGGAGGTATTCTTCCTTCAGGGAAGTATATTAAACAACCCTGTTGTGATGGCTCCTTTGGGTTTTATTAACAACCTCAGTCTGGTTCTTCTTTTGAATACATCATTTGTCTGACTTCGAACACAGCAATTTGCTTAGTGTTTGTTTGCCCGTGGACAAAAATATCTTGAAAATGAGTGTTTTTATGCAGCTGAGTGTTCAATTCAAACCTCATTTTTGTGCATTCCCTTCAGTATGGCACTGTGTACATTAAAAGATCACGTATCTATCTCTACGTTGGTGGTTATTTTTATGATGCAAATGTTTGAGCACAACTTTCTTGACTATTAAAAGTAGACATCCAGCTCAAATTAGCAAATGCTCTGTACAATTAACTATAACTGTGGAAAAGTAAAATAAATCAGTACTCTCGTCAGTCATTGTACTTTTGTAGACAGCATTGACGTTTCAAAAGTTTGGAGTTTTGCCCATCTTACTCATTTAAATGAATGGAATATGCACAAAGAGAAATGGGGACATTGCGATGTCGGATAAGAGCAGAAACATCAAGAAAACTTTGGGTTAATCGCAGTCGATGCCATCGTTATGTCATTCAGTTCCTCTAATGCCATTGCTAAAACTACAGACACAATTCTTGTAATCGTTCTGTTTGCTGATTGGCCTGGTCAAAAATTGATCGGAGACGATCAGAGTCAAGCAAGATTTTTTTGAAAGTAGAATTGCACAGGAAGGCAGCGACCAGGCTAGTATAAACCCATCTCTATAAATTAGTGTTTTGCTAATTTATCATGTTGTGCCTACTGCACCTTCTTTGAAAACCTCAGAAACAAACTGTTCATGTGATGGGGACAAAGGAGACCAGGTACAGAAAAGCCCTGCAGTCCATTTGTTGAGTACAGTGGGGTATCAGTGATGCTGTGGACTTGTCTCTGAAATCTTGTCAAAGTATAGGCTAATGTGAACATGCTTCATCCGAATGGAATAATGGACAGTCCGTAAACTGAATTTATCTCTTCACCGGGTGCAGGAGAGACCCAGAACTGGGTCTTGATGGAAACAGAGCACTGGAGAAGATGAACTTCGTTCCACACCATTGGTTTCCTAACTTCCATGTTTTAGCAGAAATATTTCCAGTCTCGGATGTTTGATAGAGTAAATAAGCTCCCTTGTTGTGGTAGCATACACCCAGTTATTTACATATTAGATATCCTCCATTTGATCAACCTGCAATGGTGGGAACACAAAGATGGATTTTGCAATCACGTTGAGGCCCTTAATGATCAAAGTGGGTTTGCTTGTGGTTTCTATACCCTCATCGCATCATTATCAAGTCTTTTCAACCCTTATAGCCCCAGATTTCCTTGTTCTGAATTAGCCCCATTGTCCACATGGTGCATCTGCTGTAGTTGATTAATTAATAAACCACGACTTGTCATTAAACAGTAGCAGGTCTTTAAAATACTGCCAGGAAAAATGCAAAAACCAGGCCATATGCAAAGTAATCAGCATGAGCCATGAATCACATCTTTGCCCAGACCCCCTGGCTAACTCACTAGTTAGCTCAAACCCGAGAAGCCCCAGAAGATTTGAGTCCCACAGAGCAGAGCAAGAAGCCTCTTCAGATGGCTCCTGGGGTTTGGAGCCACCCTCCACTAAATCTTCCTGACAAATCTTGCAGTGTGGTGCTGGGTTTTGTTAATAATGCTGCTAACCTGGTTAGCAGCCTTGAGGACCATGTTCCCTGGTTCCTCTAGCTGGTTCTGTGACAGAAATAGGCTGCAGTGTCAGATAAGTAAGTAATTGCCTCTTCTGCAGAGAGTTTATGGCCTGGTTCACTATGTGAGAAATAGCAATTACAAATTGTCTTCTCTGGGTTTTGTCAGACCATTGCTGGGGTTTTCAGAATATTAATAATATAATTAGCATTTTAGCCAGGTTATTTACTGACAGCAACACTGTTGGAAGATTGATTGTCAGTAACTTCCTGTATGATAAATAAATGTACGTGGCAAGTTGTATTTTTGAAGAAAAAAGAAATAACCATATTTCAATAATAACATTCCTACAAATATGTTTTCCAAATGTAATAATTGAACTGTTTTGTACCTTCACCTTTACTAATAGGTGAAGGTACACAGATAATCTGTGGCTTCAGTTGTTGAAAACTGATTATTCATTTGCCCTTTATATTGGTTTTTTTTACAAGTCACTGACATATGATCAATCAAGATGTGCTTCAGATGCTTTTATTTATTTATTTTTAAATCCATACATGTAAAAATAAGACACGAGGAGTTGACAATTGAATATTTTTCAGTGATATTTGCCAGGTATTGTTCTCAAAGCCAAGGAAAATTTATTGGGACTAATTTTCTTTGCTCCATTTTGTCCTGCCCGTGATTGCTGTGGAAGTGGAGTCTATCTTGGCAGCAAATAGTGGAAGGAGGAGTAAACTGAGAACAGGTTGGCAGCCGATCACAGGCCTAACACAAGCACATAAGATGAAAGACTTTGCATGCAAAATGTGGAAGGCAACCAGAGTACTCAGTTTGTGCAAGCACAGGATTGTTATGCAAACTCCAGAAGACCACAGCTTAAATCAACAGCAGTAATATTTTGCATACAATTTTATGTTTGAGGCACCGTTTATCTTTAAATGAGCATTAGGTTAAAAAAAAAGTTCTCTGTCAAAGGAGATGGCAGTGTAATAATGGTGAACATGAAAACCATTTGTAACTTAAGCTGAAATGTACTCCAACTCTCACATTAACATGTCAACAATCTAACTCACACTGTTATTTGCAATTTGAACCAACGTCACAATGGTGCTTCCAATACTCTATTGTTTGCCGAGTAAGTAAATTACAAATTTAACAAAGACAGCCAAGAAAACTTCAAATCACAATCAATTTAGAAAGACCAGATGTAAAATGTCTTTTGTTTGATGGAAGTGAAAAAAGCAGAGCTCCTCAAACAGAGAAATCTTATCTGCTGGCTCAAACTCTGAGACTCCAAGACTTATCTGCCACTCAGTAGGCCATGAAGTAAATGTACTCTGTTAGCTTGACAAAGGATGAATGCGAAGCTTGTCAGGTCGGGGAGGAAAAAGTGAGCAATGGAAACACCTTGACCCCCAATTTACATAGTTTGTCTCTGCACAGAATGGCCTCTGCAGTAATAATGCGGCCATTATAGCCAATGAGAGCATCTACTTTGCCTCCTCCTGAGTGCCTGCGCATGGCAGCGTTGTGTGCCGCATCTCTACATTGCTATCTATAAGCACCAACGCCACTGCCATCAGATAAAATGCATACATCTTTGAGCCTGAGAGCATGTTGGAATAATCTGATAATGAGAAAACAAATGGCGGAAGATACATACGTTTTAAAAGACTCCATAAAAGGACAAGGTTCTAGATTTTTCATTTCTGGGTCTATTCAGACTAACAGCAACACCAACACATACTTGCAGTACCGCATATACTAATAGTGTTAACTTCACAGTCATATTTTTGGTAGATTTTTTTTTTTTTTTCCCACAGGGATGAGGTGGCATCAAAGTAGACATCAAATTAAAGTTTAGCAGGAACTCAAGATGGCAGATTTCCCAAATATTCCCTTTATAGTTTCTTTTCTACTATGACGGATCTATCGTGATGAAAATGTCAACTTCAAAAGGTGAAAACGTCTTCATGAAAATCTGAAGTGGGAGCAGATGCACAGAAAGACTGAGACTCAGCGGTGTCTCTGTACGGATGTGTGTCAGGTTTAGGCATCTGTACGTTCTTTGTCTCCACTTAAAAGCCGTCTCTGTAGGGGATTTAGCATTTTTATTCCCCGACAGCAACTCAGGAGAAACCCCTTTTAGCACACAGACTCTTGCATTATCTCAGACATCGTGGATGTTGGATTGCGTCAGGCATTGTTGGCTCAGGTTCAGTCTCGATTGATCTCTGGTTGTTGACGCACTCTTTATATTGAGAATCATTAGTGGAACTGCATTAGGTGAAAGTCCATCTTCCGTTTTCTTGCATTGCGCGCACTCGCTCGCATTAGCCGCTACTTTCCTCCCTTTAGCGAGAATTGTTGTCATCTGTCAGCCGTAAAACTTTATCTCCACAGGAAAAGGGCAGTAAAAACGTCACTCCCTGTGAATGATGAGTCTCCTGTGCGGGCCCAAATGGCAACAAACGTGTTGCATTGTCAGCTTCAACAATGGGTCCCCCTTCTTTATTTGTGCAGGTGACATCCGTTGTAAATGTCCATAATGGCCTGCTGGAGCTGATGGGCTAAATGCACAGGACACGGCACTGGTGTCTGCAAACCCCCGACAATTGAGGCAAAGCTGCCTGTTCAAATTCCAAAACTCTCCACCCACCTTGCTCTTCTGGACACCCAAGAAGTATGAATTGTGGGGTCATAGAGGGGCACGCTTTATGGGGGGAAAAGCTTGTGCTCGGCATGTCAAGGTACTGCCAAAGCAGCAAGAAAATACAAAGGAAGGGCTGCATTAAGGATCCAAATTTGAGCCATTCTATTGCTTTTTGGAAAGTTTTCTTGTTAGTCAGAATATGTTGGAGTAAGCAGGAAGGGTTAGTCAAGCAAAAGCAAGTGGGAGCAATGTTGACTGAAGTATATTAAGCACTATCACCATTTTTGTCTCCTTCTAGAATGTAAATACATGCCTCTGAAAAATACTTGCACCCCTTTACAGATTTCTTTTGTATTTGCTTTTTTGTCACACGTATGTAAATAGTGATTTTGTTGAACCAACATAGTGCTATGTGAAAAAGTCATCACCTCCATTTGTGAAATCATAACTTAACTGTGTGACCAGAATACTTCACTATCCAAACTTAGTTCATGCTTTTCTCTCCTGACTCTGACTTTGGTAAAATTCAAATATAAGTTGAAGATTATGTGTAACTTTAAACAATGTAAAAAAATAAAATAAAAACTCTGATTATGTTTTAGTCTAGAGAGCATGTGGACACAGATCTTTTCAGAGACACATTGGTGTTCCAGAAGTACTTCCGATGTCTTGTAAATTCGTATTGACATCAACAATTGACAAAATACCACTCTAACTTAAGGTAATTTGCTCTACGGCTTGACTAAATCTAATAAGCACATTACCGAAATTAATGTACATCATCGTGTACCTGCTCTCCAGTGATTACCCTCTTAAATACAAGTAAAAGCAATAAGTGACAGGCTTTGTGTGAGAATGAGTTAATGTGGTTTTCTTAATTGAGAGGGATGCATTTTTAATGACTCGTCCTGGCTCAAAGCTAGAGAGGCATCAAATTATGCAAAATAGGTGATAAATGCTAAAGGCCATACAACTGCCTCTGGCGGCAACTCAAAGACAAAACTTAGCAGTTTTTAAATGTACTTTTGATTCATTTTTACTTTGGTATTTTAAAAGCAAAGTCGCCGTCGGTAGTTGAACTCAACAGAGTACAAGCATCCAAAAAAGGAGAATTATTATTTCTCCTGTTTATCGGTTTTTAGCCGTACCGATTTATAGCCTGTGCTAATATTTGCGTCCCTGTGAAATATCTGTTTTCTGTGTCGGGTCAGCGGTATTATTCTGGATGCTTCAGTTCTGGATGCTCCCCTCAGG
This sequence comes from Poeciliopsis turrubarensis, assembly GCA_010277015.1. Classification (NCBI taxonomy): domain Eukaryota; kingdom Metazoa; phylum Chordata; class Actinopteri; order Cyprinodontiformes; family Poeciliidae; genus Poeciliopsis; species Poeciliopsis turrubarensis. The sequence goes on from VMRN01000060.1 coordinate 1,181,256, forward strand.
GTTGCACTAAGACCGACACACCTGGACAGAACCGCGTCGATTTCAAAAAGCGGGCACGGTGTCGTTACATGGATGACTTATCTGCCGAAAAGTCCGACGACCGCTCATATGCAATGTAGAGGCAAGCTTGGATAAACACACAGGCAGATGGGTACATAAACAGAGATGAGCACGGACTGTTTTCTTTTGCAGCCATCTGTCAATTGTCACAATCTCGAGGGAGGCTACAGACTGCGCCTGAGTTGGGTGCTAAAATGAACGACTTGGCAGATGTTTGGGAACTTACTAAAAACTATCCAGTCTCAGCAAGAACCTGCCAGCTTCATTTCCCATGGGGCAACACAGCATAGTCTTGTCTTGTAGTAATGTCACTTAATTAATGACATCATGGCAAAATGAGTGGAAAAACATCTGTGTTTGCCTACTAATTGTCTTTGGCAGACATGCATCGCAGAGTGAAAGTCAGGACACTCCTAGCGCCTGGGAAAATATTGATGTTTGCTAAAGATGTTTACACATTATAACCACAAACTTCAATGTAGTTTATTGGGAATTTATTAAATCGATCAATACATAATTACAGAAATCACAAATGAAAATGTGCGCGTGCTATTATTATTCCTATACCCAGTAATTACCAGTGCAACCAGATGATTGTAGACATTCCCTTCCTGGTTATAAAACATGTGAAGCTTTGGATATCTAACAGAGTTCTGACCAATCCAAGCAATTTAGTTCAACTGGAAACCAGCCAATAGATGGGAAGAAGAAAGCATGACTAAGAGAAACAGCTAGAAAGCTGCTAAGGAATTGTTGGCAGAATTCAGGTGGAGAAAGTCAACAAAACAAGCATTCCTTATTGCCATCTCATTGTTGAAAGAAAGCCTTTCCAGTTTGTCTCAATCCATGCTGAGTACACGGCTGGCGAGATGTTTATCAGAATAGTTCAGATGAAAAGCACATTCACGTGTTAAAACGTCCCAAAATCCAGACTTCGATCCAGTTGAGGAACTATGAAAACTGATGTTCCCAGATGTGGAGAGAACATCAGTTCTGAACGTGAACTATTGACCAAACTTAAAAACTTCCTGCGCTGTATGTACAAAGACTTGAAACATTAATAGAAGCAAAACATACTTCCAGAAAGCGACACGTCATAAAATGTCAATGAAATTCATTAAACATCGAGCTGTGATACAAGCTAAAAAATTTCAAGGGATGTAAATATTTCCCATAATATTCAGTATTTCATTATTTTATTTTGAGTAAAAGGTTATGATGTTTCTTCTACATTCAGAAACGATGTTTCCAGTCACATATAAGACACGTCAACATCACCCTGTTGGAAAAAAGAAGACGGTTTAACAAGCTCCGTCGATGCATTTTGCGTTTGTGCACGGTTCTTAGAATTCTCTATTAATCATTTTACAGCCTGACCTCGATAAAGGATAATGAAAAATGATGTAGGTTTGATTAATGTGACACGCACACGCAGCCGCACAGCCTCAGCATATTGCAAGCAACACCTCCCAGACAATAGGCAACATGTTCGGTCAATCCTCGTTGCTCCCGCAGTCCCGTGTCAGCCGCTGATGGATGGCGTAGTGAAGCTTCCATTGTTTGTGAACATTACGCAAATGAGCTGAGTCCAAAAGCTCGCTCCCCGCTGATGTGACCAGAGCTCCCCTATGAGAGGAGATTAGTTACTTACATCATCTGTTTGAGGGAAGAAGCCTTTTTACTGTTTTACTGTTCGATTTTTCAGCTTAAATAAAAAAGACTAAAGGTAAAAAGTTTCTATTTCTACTTTGGTTCTTGGGTTTAAATGGAGGTTTGATTAAAAAAAAAAAAATGAATGACTTAGTCAAAGATTCTCCAAAAGGATTGATGGTTATTTTGCTTTTTTTTTTTTATGACATCAAAACTTACACAAGTAAGCTAATCAGTTTCCATCTACCTCTGCTTGCACCAATTATGCACCAATTCCCAACAGTGAAAGCCCCAGTTCAGGTCCACGTTTCAACAAATGCATTTAAATGCAGTCCACATCCGTTTGTTTGAGGGTTATACAAGGATGAGAGGTGTTTCAGTCCATCACAAGTACAGATTTCTCTCTTCTAAAGGCACTTTTTATACAGCATGCCATCATTAGCTCTTCGAAATGCAAGGAAATCTTGAATAAAATTCTCAAAGTGTGACTCATTTGTTCTTTAAACTCATCTGGAGAGATTTTGTAAAGAAGAATATAGAAATTAGGGATAAGAACTGTCAGAAAGGATGCAAATATCTGTATCACATGTGATTTTCCCCACTGCCAAATAAATGTTTGATTCGTTGACGATTTTCAGGGCGAGAGTACAATGCGGCAATAAAACAGGAATTTACTTTAATTTTTTTTTCCATGCTTTTCTCAGGGCTGCCAATAATTGTTTGGTTAAATTCAACAATGCACTTTCATGAAGCTGCTGAATACAAAGAGCAACAACACAAGCAAATTTAGTCCCTTTGGTCTCCTATTGGAGAAAGAGAGAGTAAAGGAAGGTCTTTCAGGTATTTATTTATTTAATTTCCAAAACTGAAATGGTGGTTTTCCTAAGGCAGAAAAGCTGTTTTATTTTGGAAGTCATTTAATTTTCTTTTCCTTTTAATCCAGTCTTTAATAACCCTTTTAAACGTAATAGTAGCATCTGTGTCCCTTCAGAAATGTAAGTTTTAGATTTTCTTTTTATTTGTTAATCTGTCCAGCATTCCGATTTACAATATCCTCCACCAGGCAAAGATATATTTTTAAATATTTTGCAAAGTGCAGCTCACGCAAACCCCTGTCAGATTTCTGTGGAGCCTAACATTCTGATTTAACTAAGATTTCCGACTGGAAGCAACATCAATGTTTTGGAACCCCAGCCAGAGTCCAAACATGAATAATCTAAAAGTTATGCTAAGGATGTCTTATTTATTTAACTTGAGAAATAAAATTTATCACAACATACATTTCCAAAAATACCAGTGGAAACATGTCTTTTATAAAAGCTTGGCAGCCATTAGGTTTGAGACAACAATTTTTCCAGACTAAGATTTAAATGTTTTGTTTTTTGTAATCAAACTGAAAATCAGACAATGTCATGATTCATGTTTCTGGGCTGTTCTTGTCATGCCATGATTTTTTAATTCTTTTTTTTTTTTTTTTTTTATCATTTTCCATTTCTCCTTCATCCTTTACTCTTGATTGCCTAATCACTTAATCTTGCTCACCTGTGCCAGTGTAATTATCTTCACCTGTTCTGCTCAGGATAGAAGCCTCTCTCAAGGGTCAGATTATTATTATCAGAATCTTCATGCAGATTAAGCCAAACCAAACCAACTTACTCTGAACGTGACACTTTTTCTACCCATGCTCTTTACCTGCTTCTGCCTGGTTATACATTTTTTGGACTCTGATCTAACAGTTTTGATCCTTTCCTTACGTTTGGCCACTTCTCTATCTGCCTGACTTATAAACTTGTCGAATAGTGGAGCTTGTGACTCACTTGAAAATTCTCCACCAAATATGCAAATACACCTGACATCTCCTTCTGAGCAAACCTGCCAATCTGTCATAAGCCGTCTTACTTTGGAAGAATAAAAATGTTGATAATCGGTTTTATTTCTGAGAAGGGTGCTTGCTGCCAAATTTGCCACCATGCCAATGCAAATATAGAAGAAAGAAGTCAGTACTGCACTTATAAAAAATAAAATGGACCAGAAAGTTGGTGGGGAAAAAACACAAACAGGTGGTGCTGACAAATGAAAATGCATGTTTAGAATAAGTGTTGATAAATTTGAACACTTCCAGGCTCAAACTGGTCAAATTGGCATGTGGTGAAACAAAGACTTTTCTGTTTTGATGCATAAGTCACTTACTATGTTCTTTGTGAAAAGATAAGAAAATATACCTAGAAACTGAATTTTGTGTTGGGTTCTTGTGGCATATTCTTTCCTTCTCTGGGGTTCCTTGTTCTGTGTGATCCAACATGAGCAAAGCCATTCTGAAGAAGCAGACAAGTCCAATCTGCTGCCTCAAAAAGCCATTAACCTCTTTGAGCGGCTAGATCTTACCCATCGACTTTTGACTGCCCTTTTTGTCAGGTGCGATTTCGAAACCAATTTTCTTCCTTTCCCAAAACCTACACTGCCGATTGGAACGCTCAACGCTCCAATCGGCATCATTCGTTTAGGGGACCAAAAGGAAGAGATCTGTTTAAATAAGACTGAGAAAAGCTAAACAAATGCAGATTAAAATAATTCGGGCTTGTCTGACCTCCTGTGATGAGCAGCAAGTAGCTTTAATTCTGTGCTAAAGGTTAGAGTAGTGTCAATTGTAAATAGTGAACGGCGTGACCCGCAATGCCAGAGAACATCAAAAGAAGGTTAAAGGTCAGAGAACAAGGGCTTTGGGTTAATAAGGTCGGGCAGTGATGCATTACAGTACACCTAATGCAAATAACTCCAATGGAAACCAATGAGGGTTAAGTTTATTATTTCTTTTTCTTTTTTTTTTACTTGCGGACCTCGTCGGTATCTGAATCAATGACACTCAAGTCTCTTCATTCTGTCTGAAACGTACACAAGTCTGGTTAGAAGCAGCAGCTGAAGTGAGCTACATGTTTCTCATCACATTTCAATTTACTACAAGTTCATAAATTACGGTTTGTTAAATACACAGGAAAGCTTTGCGGTATGAAATTACCACAATGCTGGGCTTCGCATCGTGGCGCGAGGCCCCAGTAATATGACCCCAATTTCAACGGAGACCAAAGTGCATCTCTTATAATGATGACTCATTATGGTCATTAGCATGAGTAATAAAAAAGAAAACATGGGACTCTTTCTAGTGACATGTCTGGAAATACATAAGTATTTTTATTATTGAACCTTTACTCAATTTGTCATATTAAAGCCCTAAAACTCCATGTATGTTTATCAAGGTTATCTGTGACATACTGTCACATAACGGTGTACAATGGAAGCGGAAGGGAACAAATGGGTAGTTTTTAAAATTTTGTATAGGTATGTATCTGAAATGTTTGTCTAAATAGTTTGATGAATCACCATTAGCTGCGACGACAGATGGAAGTTTTTAACAGTTTCTACCAATTTGCACTATGTTTTATTGGGGAGTTTTGTTTTTTTTGCATTAATTTTAAGCGTTTAGTTAATTTTTGATTGGATTTAATTCTAGGTTTAGGTTTGCAATCGTTCCAACACCTACATTTTCTATGACCTATGATCTAAACAGTTTTTAGATCAGCCAAATGGGGGGGAAAAAAGCTCTACGAATTGCTGCATGTTGCTTCAAACTGCCAACAAAGATGGTGACGTTTTAAAGATGGAAAATACAACAAAATGACTTTATCGCGGCTTTCAGTGAGACGCAGAGCTGTTTCATGCATCTGATTTTGCTTAAATCAGCTCTATTAACTCTTTGTTCAGCTACTTTTTTTTTTTTTTTAAATGCCAAGATTCATATAAGAGGAAGATTGCATAGATTAGACAATCGGGGAGCAAGAGAGTCAAAACTTTTCATCTGTCGCACACTCCATAACGAGCCTGAAATCTGAGCTTCTGCAAAAGATGGAAGGAACTGTGATCAGGAAGACATTTGCATAAGTGCTAAAGAATAAAACGGTGACCCGGAGACCCCCTGACTGATGTGAGCGCCGGGTTCCGGTGCAGGCGGCAACAAGAGAAAAGTCTGCGATGAGATCCGGCTGATCAGACAACAAGACTTGCAATTATCTCTGCTGCAGCCCAATCAGACACACCGTGCCCAAGCAAAGAGGCCACAATCAATCTCCACTACTTCTAATGAGCAACATATTTTTCCTCCGCCACTGAAAAGATAATCAGTCGCCGAACAGACGGGTCAACCGGTCATCGCTGCAACAACGTCTCAAAACAACAATTGGCGCAAATCTTTATCAGGTGCGGCAGATTTATCGCTGGAAGCCTTAAATGCGTCAAACAATTAACATTTCGTTTAGTGAAAAGAAGCTGTAGCCTTCAGCGCTGTCAATTTTACATCTAATGTAAATTATGCACAAATGTGAGGTTGTGGAGAAAAAAAATATATATTTTTTTTCCTTTTTCGTGAAGCAGCTACTGCTGAAAAGAACACAGAGTGCTTTCATAATGTGTAGTGCATCTTTGAGTTATTACCAAAGTAATAGATGAACTACATTTGTGGGGAAATCTCCAGACTTGAGCACGAATATGTTATTTTTCAAATGAAGATGAAGGAAAGGCACTCAGGAAAATTCATTAATTCAGTTTTTTGTAGGTCTGCACAGAATCCCTAATGTCTTTCGGAGCAGAAATTAGCACCGTGCATAGTTTACATTTTTTTAAACATTATAATGAACTATACAGAGAATCTATGACCAGTCAGCCTGTTAGTGAGCAACGGACGCTTTATGAATTCTTGAATGAAGCAGTATCACATTATTTTGTGACTGATTTGATGATGCCGTTGAAATCAGTTTCTTTTCTATGCATCACTTTCTCTAATCTGGTCTTTCATTGTTGTAATCTCTTTAATCCCATTTGCATGCAAATTGTGACGTGTTGCTTTGAACCGTAGCTTCTTGAATTTGTGACAATCTAAATCCCACGATGTTTCTACGAATGATCGCAGGAGGAAGTTCATGAAACTCATGAGTTTCTCTTAATCTTTTCCGTTTCAACCATTCTTATCCTGTTTATAGTTTAACAATGTAAAGTGACATTAGTTGTCTTACACTTGATGTTTTTTTTGTGTTTTTTTTTTTTTTTTACTTTATTCATACAACAAAAAACAGCAGAAAGGGAAGCCATATTATGTTTTTTTTGTACTTGTACATTGCTGTCCTGGAACTATGCGTCCTTGAACTTTATGCCATGCGAATTCATTCCTTTGTTTATGGAAGGACTCCCTTTTGTGGTCACCTTTCTTACCTACGTTAAGATTAAGCTGTTGTAGCTGCAAGAAAACATGAAAAGACATTTGCGGGTTATGTTTCACAGGCAATATTCATGAGTAGATAATGTGACCGTACCAACAGTAGAACTGAAAACGTAAGCGGCGATGCAAATTCTCTCATAAATGCGCCTCAGACCGTTTCACAAACCGTTTCAGCCAAAATCTGTTTGCAAACAAATTTTATACAGCATCGTGCAAAAACACTGGCGATGACCGAGCCATGCAACAATTCCAATCGAAGGATAATTTTTCTTTCAGGAAAATCCAGTGACTCTCCTTCAGCACACCCAACCTGAAGATCTCATTCATCCGTTTGCGTATCAAGTTTGACCTTCTGCCCACTCGCGCTTGCTAAAATGTTGGAACAAAGACGAATTTGTCTCGGCGTTGCATGAAGACAGTTTGATTGAGGAGCTTAATCTGCCGCCGGCAACCTTAAGTGTCTGTGAGAGCACCAAAACAAGAGAAACTGTACTCATTCTTTTGCTCCTGTGGCGCTCCGGTCAGACCCGCTCGACACAGCCGCTTTATGTTTCTGGGGAGAAGGGAGCTCCCAGGTCAAATCAGACAGATATATATATATATATATATATATTTTTTTTTTGGAGACGCAGCAGAAGATCCGTCTGAGCACGCTCTCACACACACTCACAGGTGCACGCATCATTATAGCGTGGCTCCACCGTATGAGGCTATTTCAGTGACAGATCTCTGCTTAGCGCTCCTCTGTCATCAGCTCTGTCATATTGCCTCGTTGCCATGACAACCTCAGCATGATTTCTAGAAAAGCAGGTTAAAAAAGAGGGGGTTAGAGAGGGGCGGGGGGGTCTTATCCCGCCGCACCCTACTTCATCAGTTTCTGATTTTAACAAACACATGGCACGTGAGGAGATAATGCAAGAGAGCTAATTTTAAAAAAAAACAAACATTTTTTAAAATAATTATGAAATGAGGAAAGTCCAGTAATCTCTGATAGGTGGATTTAGTCATTTTAACAACCAGGAAACAATGCTGTAAAAGCTCCTGACAGCAGTATGGCCGTCTGACCTTCTGTGCTTTCTTCTTTTTTTTTTTTTTTCCATTTTTTATTTTGATCCCATACAGTCCGGTTGTAAAAAACATGGCTCTATATTGGCTCATAAAGTACTGACAAGGCTGATGCTAAAAAGAAACAACTTTGCCAGGTAAAAGTGGGCTTAGGACTGCGATCCACCAAATGTGATAACAAATGTCAAATCTAAGTGATGCGCACGTATAGAGAGCCTTTCATGAATAAAAAGTTTAATGTAATTTATTGGTACAAACCTGCATAAAATAGTGTATAATTATTAAATGAAAGAAAAAGAATGGGTGATTATTTTGTTTTTTTGTCCTTTGTGCGAAGCATTTGACTCTCATGATACTATTAAAAAATCAGATGCAAAAGAAAAAAAAATTTCCTTCAAAAGTCACATGAGGAGGAACTAGTATGGGCATCGTCCTGAAAACATCACTCTGAAGCATAGTGGTGGCAGCATTATGCTGCTTTATCTCAGACCGGGGAAAAAATAAAACAATTAGCTTCGTAACTCACAATCAATATGTCAGTAGGAATAGTAATAGTAATTTTTTACTGATAACCCAGTTAGTCCTTGTTAAGACGGAAAAATAAATATTAAATAGACGCATCTTCCGGAACAAGTAAACAATTGAAATCGGGAGTTAAGCTGGATTTTCCTCACATCCCAGGTGTGGATAGACAGGACGTGTGAGTGACAGAGATTACATTGTTGCACCTCGCAGAGCCATCTGTGACAAAACAATATGTTAAAACCATATTATGAGTTTGCTGAAGTTGTTTGCTGCAGTCAGTGTTGGTGTGGTTGAGAAAGCTCTGTAGCTGTCCTGTCCTGTTCTCCTGTTGTGATTGCGTCTGTTTTGGTGGGGTGATTTGTTTTTTGTTTTTTTTTGCAGGAGCTGTCCAGTGCTGAAAGGGGCATAGAACGTTTGTTGAGGCCGTATTGAGAAGTTAACATAACCTGAATTCTTGTTCGGTGCATTTGATTGAGATTCAAAAAGTGGCTTGCTGGCCTGCGGGCTGGAGGTTATAAGAAAAGTAAGCTTTTGATTTAAAGAAGGAAGTTCCCTTGTCAGTGACTGCATCATCTTTATACATTGCGTTCAGGCGGCAGTTACTGCCTCTTCTAACTCACTGGCAATCAATTTAGGGTTAGCTGCATTTCATCTTTTACAAGCATTCCTGGGGTGAGGGAATGAGGAAAAATATGAAGCAGGAGATCGATAGGAGGATTGGTGCTGCGACTTCAGTGATGCAGGAACGATCTGCTGCTGAACCAAGAGTCGGCCCGTGTATCCAACACCATCATTCTGACCACAGGGGCCCCAACTTTCCATCCTGCTGAGCCAAAGCTGAACAGCAACATTTAAGTATGTTTTTTATCGAATTTTCAGACACCACTGATTACTCGTTAACGATGAGTCAAACTATATCGATGAGGAGAGCCAGATGGCCATGTGACGCAGCGGCAACTCTCTCTCTCCTAATTATGGGAAAAACAGCAGAGATTCCTGTCAACTTCCAGAGAGCTTCCACCCGGCGCCCTGCGCTGGTCATCAGCGGTGCTGCCATGGAGAGAGCAGCATTGAGTTTCTTGGTGTGCATTTCACTGAGGATCTCACCTGGAGCATCATCACCACACCACTGGCCAGAAAACCTCAGCAAAGCCTCCACTTCCTCTGCAAACTAATATGAAGTGTCCACGTCACCTAATCACCTAATCCACGTCCAAATATCAGGGATTAGGTTTCCATCATAGAACTCCACCCAAAACATCTCCTTTTGGAATAATGATAAGAAGAAATCACAAGGTGAGACTTGTGACTCTGATGTTCTCATAGGAAATTTCAGTAATTTGATGTCGGTTGTGAATCTTAGCTGGTAATAGGTTAAACCCTAAACCTTTTTTAGTGTCTATGAATGGCAGCTTTACACATAACATTTGAGTGGAAATCTGAATCTCCTCTTTAAAAACTGTTGGTGCATAATGGGCCTTGGCTGGCTGAGCAGAAAGTCCTCAATTAGAATTGATTTCAGATTCAAATTAGATCTAAGGCCAGTGAATGAATGGTATCGATGGAAAAATGTCCATTCAGTTGAGGGTGGGGAAAAATACTTTGTGTTAGCTACCATTTATAACAAAAAAAAAAAAGAAAAGGCCTGACCAAGCAACGCTGATTAGCATTGGAAGAGTTGAGGTAATCTGATCCTTCTACCACTTTGACCTCTGTGGTCACAATGGAGCTGTGTTCTGGCTTTTTGTGCAAGCTGCAACCTGCGTGGCTTCAATTTTCCCTCTGTGAAATTTATTTCAATATAAACATATTCCTTATGATGTAAAACAAAAGCAGGCTGCTTTATCCAACATTTAGTATGTTGTAGTCGGTGTACTTTGGTTGAATTTCTTATTTCGGTGGTGTTATTGTTGTTCAATTTGCATGTTTCTGGTTCTTAGTCCGATCCTTTGTCACATCTGTTGAGGTTACATGTTTTTGTTTGGCTGTTTTTACCCTTTAATTTATTATCAAGTCAACACTGTACATTGCAGAGTGAGCAAGTCAATCAATCACATACCTTCATTGTGCAAAGAATGTTTCAAATGCACACACAACTGTTCGATAAATATTGTTAAATATAAGCCAGTTCTTGAAACATACCAAAAAGATGCTCTGAGGCCCTCAGTGAACTATAAACGATAAAAGTTAATGTGGAAAAGCAGCTAAAGGCAGGACAGTTTATATTCCCCTCAATGATAATACAACAAAATGGTTTGATCAATCTCCTTTTACAACCCAGCGGACTAATTAGTTCAGCCCAAATGAAATAAAACAAAAACTCTCAGCAGTCATTAATGTGTACACTTAAAATAAAATAACTTAACACTTGTTCTGTTTTTCACTTTTCAATCTAATCATGTTTTGAGGAGCTTCTGGAAGTAAAAGAGGTATTGTTTGTTTTCCAACTCTCTCTGCGTGATAGACTGGCACAAAAACTACATAATTGTAAAGCTGAAGAAAAATCTACACGATTGTCAATATGAGATGAGTTTCTGTCACGTTACAGACTTTGGGTACAGTTAAAATTGCAAGTTTTTGGAGGATGCCTGCCAGTTTTAGATGTCAAGATGTTAGATTTGAACTGTGAAGGTTTCGGGTTTTTCTTTCCAAAATTGAACAAATTACCACGTGCTCTTCAAGCTGGTCTTCAACCAGGCACTGCGAGAGCGCCTTAGACAGTGATAGTTTCTGAATCAATGCTACTTTTAGTTTAAAATGTCAATGTGAACAGCAAGCAGCAAGGGATTTCTATGAATTGACGGAAGCTCGTCATCTCAGCATCTGCTCTTTTTGTGCCTATTCTGGACAGAAGTCATTGTTTCCGGAGCTTTTTGCTTTTGGCCGCACCTCTGCTTGGCATTCAGGCTCGAACAGCGACCCGACACACACGCATAAGGAGGATCACGGGAGACAAAGGCCGCTTCCTTATCTGTCTGACAGACAGCGGCTTGTCCTTCAGTCAGGATTAGACAGAAAAGGTGTCACCTTTTCTGTCTAGAACGAAGTTGGACAGAACGCGGCAGCAAGAACCACACTTAGAGTTCAGCGGTGTATGACTAATCTTAAGTCTCCTGAACATACATTATTTTATCACCGTGTGTGGGGAGCCAGATTAAGAACACATTAATTCCCAACAGGGAAGTCCTTTTAAACCGAGTCGGTGTGCTCTAAATGCGAATACCCTCATTCTAGAGGAGAGTCTGTACGCATAGAAAGACGTTGAATCAGAGGAGTGTGAGCTTCTTTTGAAATACATTTTCCAATGAATCTTCTTAAGTGCCCTAGTGATGGGCAAAATGATGAGAAAGCCAAAATGTATTGTATAATCCTCTTTTTTTTTTTATTTACATTTTTCCTGTACTGTTTTTGAAATAAATTAGCTGCAGTCCTTACAAGAATGTGCAGATTTCTTGTACACAACATTTTGTGTGTGTTTACAACCCCTTAGCATTCTTGAATGGCCCCCCATTAACTGTAGACCCTCATGCTCAGCTGAACTCCACTCCTTGTCAATAGTCAAAGGTGCTTCTCGACCGGTCTCTGAATATTTAGGTCAAGTCAGAGTATGAACACCCCTTCGCATTCATGTGTGCGTAGAGAAGATTGGCCTTGTGCCCCTCTGTAATCCTGTTAAGCACCTGAACAATAAGTGAACAGCTGGTTTGGCCTTCCTGCACTTTGGAGCATGAAGCTGAGGAGAGGATGCTGCGTACTGCATTCAGATGAAGAAATAAGAATGGAAACCAACCGTGGGGCATCAATACAACGGACTAATCTAATTATCTCCAGATTTATTTTCTTCCCATCTACTGTGTCCCTCTGTCCGTCTCCCCGTCTTCCTGTCTCGCTCCCTCGGGTCAACAATGGCTCTCCGCTGGTCATGTTGCTGCATTCGTCCTCGCAGTTCAATACTGGCACAGATGTTGTGGAAAGTTTAAGGGGCCCAATTGTGCCATTAGTCCGGGAGTGAGGCCTGGAAGCAGCAGGGGAAGACTTCTCTAATCAGTTTTATTGGAGACGTGCTATTGGGTTAACACAACGGGGTCAAGCCCGGAGCCCGGCGGCACTACAGCGTAAATGTGAGGTTGTGAGCGCACAGGATGCTCAAACCCCAGCGCTAAAGGACAGATAGTTGTTACTTTCTGTCTCCTCTTCTCTCATTGGTTATTGGGCCTCATTTGGGTGACCACTGATTGGTGTAGATGGGCTCAGGCTATAACGAAGCAGCACAATCTCGTTTTTTGCGTTTAGGTTACTCTCAAATGCTGATTGTTATCTCATTTTAGATGGGTGGACTAAATTTTGAGGCCTGGCTCTCGTTTTCTAAATACCTTCTCAAGATTTAAATTACATTTTCATATGTTAAGAGGAAAATCTTGATGGAAAAAAATATAAACTGATTCTGGCTACAGGTAATATTTGGACACCATCAAAATTCTTAACTAAGAAATTAACCACTTTCCCAAAAACATTACGCTTATCACTTAAGTGGTGCAGCTGAGGGATTTGGAAACCACTGCTGTGATACCATGTGTTGTTATTCAGACCCTCTGCTGCAGCTCTTAATAACTTACAAACTGTGGAGACAGGCAGCTCATCAAACGCTAAATTAGATTGAAAAGATCTGAAAAAGAATGAAAAAAGTGTATTTATATCTTTTTGAAAAGTCTGACTTGTTACCAAATTAGCATTTGATAACAAGTCAGCTTTAAGAGGGAAAAAAGTATCTGTGTTGAAGGTTAATTTGGAGTCAGTATTTTTTTTTTCTTTTTGCCCCAATGTTCAGTAGTCAAAGGGAAACTGCTTAAGGAGATCTGATCCCGTTTTCCACTGCTGGAGGACAAAATCCATTCTTATGGATTGCTTGACCCCGTCATGAGGTCAGTTGATCAGATGCCAGTTTGACTCTTGGCTTCTCAAAAACACTGGATCCTGAATTTCCCCCTGTTGACGCCCCAGCTCTGGTTGTTATGTTTATATGAAGTCCTTCATTTTGTGCTAAACATTTGCCTTCCTTATCACATTGTTTCCAAAACCAGCATAAAATTCATCCGTTTGTCTATCTTTTCAAAATAATGGTTTCAAACAAAACCATGTCTCGTTAAATAGCTGTTTTTATTTGTGCATTGCAAAATGACTTCATTAAAATAGGATTTGATTATCTTTGTGTGTAAATGGTGTTCAGAGAGACCATATCTGTGCTTCTATCTTGAGATAAATTACAGTGACTTTATATTTTAATTCCTTTTTTTTTTTTCATGCAACTGCTAGTTTGCACATTTAAAACAATTTGTTCCCAAATTCATCCCAGTTTAGCTGCTTTATCTTCTCCTCTGTTTTGCGAGTCGTCAGCCTTTTGTTTGCGCCGTGATTGTCTTCACGTTACAATTAACTGGCTGGTATCTCTTGTTCTATTTATTTTGCAAAGTCAGACATTTTTGCTTCAATGGTCCGAGTCAGGAGACAATGCAGCGAAGGAAAGACAATCACCATGGATGTTGCGACTCAGAATTGGCCTTCTGAAAAGTAATTAGACAATTATTAATAGTTAAAACGTGATTACCAGAACGTCAAAAAGAGAAAAATCGAATTGGACGGTTGCTTTTCAATTACCGTCATGTACCATCATTTCTCCCCGCCCTTCAGATTCATAATGCGAGTACTAATTGTGTTTTCATGTAGACAAATGGTTTAGGCTGTTAAATAATGAATGGGTTATGACCGGTGAGAGGACTGCGTGTGTCACCCTTACGCACTTCCCACACCGCTGATTTTGAGATGCTTAGCTGTTTATTGATCTTTCCATATTCGCAGTGACGTCAATTAGTTGGTGAAACAACAAACTTCATTATTTCAGGTAGTTGAGAGGTGGTTATATGTTTGACAATTAAGGCAGAAAACTAAAATGTTGACAGGGAAATCCTTGATCAGGATTTGTTAACATGTTTCCTGCCCTTTGCCACGATTTTGCGTGTGGTGTTTATGGAGAGGATCTCTGACGTAATCATGTCGAGGCAGGTGTCAGGTTTGAGAATCTCAAAGTCTAATGTTTTCATTTTGACGGCTGTATGTCGACTTTTGTCAAAAAACGTGGATGCTCTCCAAAACTGGAGGTCAGAAAAGTTCAAGAATCTTGTGATCTTGTTCATGAGCGACGCTAGAATGAATGAGTAGATGGCTTGTTGCAGTCGACCGTAGTGAATAAAAAGCTGAGTTGATAAGCTCTCGATAAGTCCTAGTGATTTCTTGGCTTGTCTTTGTTCCAATCCTCGCTTATGGAGAAATGAATCATCACCAAAAGAAACGAATCCTGTTTCCAGGAAAGAAGTTGGCTTCTTTCCTGGAACACTCAACTTTGGAAATCGGGTCCATCATCCACTCCATCATACAGGAGGAGGCTTGGAGTAAATCCAGTGCTGCATCTCGGCTTTTAAAGGAGTCAGTCACGGTGATTATTTGATCAGGATACCACCTGGAAGACTTTGGAGAGCCATGTTAAATGGGTGGGAGACAAATGTGGAATATCATCTCTACTGCTTGGATATTGAGTTAGCAGCGTAACATGACAGTCACGAATGAGACACTCATACATAAACTGAAACTCAGTCAGAGGCGTTTTCAGATCTGTTGCAGGGATCCTTCCTGCCACAACTCTTGGAGGATACTTGGATGAAATTACGGGATAATGGAACAGGTTAATGTCTAGGTTGGATAATTGATATGCCTTTACAGTGTCTCCGTTTTCTGTTTACAAAATGTGCTTTGAGCCAGCTTTGTCGGCGACACAGACTTTTCATGGGTCACGGGTTTTCTAGAAGCCTTTATACAAACTGAATGAAGACATCATCAGATTGGTTATTGGGATCCTTTGAACATCACCCCAAAGTTCTGTGAGTGGAAAACCTAACCTCTTTAATTTCTTCATAAACTGTACACGTCGCTACAGTTCACAGCTCACAAAACTGAGCTAAGTGGCACATTTTCCGTCATCGTCAAACATACAGGACATTATGCTAATGTGCTTCCTTTGAAGTGACACACTTTCCAACTCCAGCAAGCCATTTCTGGTTAACCTTTGACAGACCAGCAGATCCAAACGACAGACTTCACCATGAAATGTAAAATTGTTGGTGCAAATATTTGAAACCGCCTTACCCTCTTTGCCCCGAAAGTTAACCACCTGTCAGAGAATTTATTGAGCACGAGACCTTACACGTATGACACCACTTTGCTGCCGTTATTGCCAGTCCTGCTCCCAGACATCAAAGATGAAGTGTCATTTTTTTAATTTTTTTTTTTTGGCACCCCGCAATTTCTCTTCGACAGGTTCCAAATTCCACGGCTGTCAAAGTTACACAAGTCAGTTCAAAAATGTTAAGGAAGCACAAGCCTGTCCAGTGTCTCGTTTACTCCCTAGTAAGAAGGCAGGATGATGAAATTCGACAGGGATCCCATTTCAGGGTATGATGAAAAGAGACTAACACGAACAACAAAACACGGCTACTATGATGTCACCTTTTCTAAAGATTTATGAGATTACTTGTTTGTATGTCTTTTTTATTGTTATTTTGACATTTTTAAATAAAAAAAAATTACCTTTGGTATAGCTTTTTTTTACAAAGTGTCATTTGCTTTTTAACGTTTGTGCTACTATCCTTACCTGGTGCCATACTTTTGTGACAACACCTTTACCCACAGGATGTATATTCTCCGTAGTTAGACGGTCACCTAATCGCAGTGGCTAAACAATAAGACAATATATAAAGACCCTATGAAAGTGCAATCTGTTCATATCGGTAATCCATTTCCACATTCCAAAACTGCAACACTTTCAAGAAAGTAACATTGAGCAGAAGAGCCAATGACAAAAAAAACAAAGCCTCTGAGATTAGTTGGTGACGTCAACTATTTAGCAAAGGTCAGTGGGAAGAGCAGTGACCTCATCACCGTGCACCTTGGCTTGAGAGTGGGTTTAGACAAAGGGTCGGGTTTTATCTGGGAACCTATATCTGGATCTGCCTGGACACCCTTGACTGCCCCTTTACAGGCCTTATTCCTGTTTAGGTGGCGATAAGAAGGATGGCGCGTCTTTGCTCTCTGCTCATTAGCCATTGCAACAATTTGTCTTGCAGATGCGGTTTGCCTGCTTCTAGAGCGAAAGTAGTTCACCAGTGCACAGCAGTCATGTAAAGATAAATAATGGTAAACTGTTGACGATACTTGCAATGTTTTACATTTCTTTTTTACGTCACCATGTTGGTATGAAAGCCAACAGGATACTGAAACTGTTCTTTGTTACATCTTATCACACAGCCTGGCTTCACAGTATATGGAAGATGATGATGATGACCGAAGGTCATATTGCCCAACTGGATTTATTTAAGATTATTTTAAAACGTGCAAATTTTCTCAAGCAACTTCAGTATATTAAAGCTTAAAGGGCAAACGACATCAAAACAAATGTGATGAGACGATAATTGAAAGGGTCGGAATGACTTGGGTAAAAAGTAGCTTAAGAAAAAATAATGTTTTAATGGAAAGATTTTTTTCTTTTTTTAAAAAAAAGTATTTTCTGATGACAAAAGCGTTACAAGTTGTTTTGGGAATTCAGTTTCTGATTTCCCAAAATTCAAAGAGTGCAGGTTTGTTCAGTTCCTGAGATACTGAACAATCTCAGACAACAACGTCCGGATATTTCCGGAATATTTTGGGTTTTAAGCTGAAAAGTAGTTGAAAATGAAAATACATGCCCATTTAAACATCTCATACTTGCAGAGAATTAGACAGTCAGTCAGGGCTTATTAGTAGCACATTTGGTGGACTAGATTTCTTACTTGTAAGCGTAAAAAGAACCGGGATGTGATAAATGCCATCACTGCCATTTCAATTAATCATAGCTGCAATTCTATACCATTCATCCTCCTTCCATCCTCCTCTTCTTTCTGTCTCCCCCTACTCTGAAGAGATGAACCAGCAGTGCTGGAAGCTAATTTGAAGCCAATCAATATTAGTCTGTGTTTCTTCCTGTGTGTCAGCCCGGTTGGGTGCCCTTGTCTAACTGCGGGCGGAGAGAGGAAGCATATGCCGGGGGAAGCGTCGCGCGCTGACTGTAAATCTATGGCAGCCACTGAACACCACTCGTGGAAAACACGGAGCCGAGTGCAAAAGGCTATCCGACTGCATCCAAATGAGATTGATTTCCATGCCAGATCCATTTGTTAAATGTACGTGCTGACAAATAGCCCTCTCGCCAACTTGATGAACTGCAGAGATTGCGTTTTAGCTGCTGGTTTCGAGCTTTTGGAAACGGAGGTGGCGTCAGGGGCGCTCTTTCAAACCAATGGTCAATCACCGAGTCTTCACAAGTTGAGACGGGTCCACTCCCTTTAACACTCCCCTCCTGTCCGCCCTCAGCCAGCCACCCTCCTTCCCTTAAACAGCCAATAAGGATGCTGTCTATTCATGAACTGAAAGTGGGAGCAGGCATGTGTAGGCAGCTTGCCACAGGAGGAGGTGTGTCTCTGTGAGCCAAGAGTGTGTGCACAGACGAGAGTACGCTCACACTGAGAGAGGAGGTGGCGGAGAGAAGAGTGTATGGAGGCATGCAAGTGAGAGCCGGGAGAGGAAGGGACAGGCAAGAGGGAAAGGGAAGCCAGGTGCATTTTACTGCGTTAATTAGAGACTTGTATACTCATTAGGAGTACAAAGAAGAAAAGCTCTAAAAATTTGGGTAGCATATGTGTGTGTGTGTGAAAGAGAGAGAGAGGGATCTCTGAGGATACACGGATGAGAAGGAAGAGTGAGGGAGACGAAGAAGAGGAGCCCGAGTGTGGATCGCCCTGGGGGGAGCTCGCACACGCCGCAGACAAGCGCACACACTCCGGCGGGCACTCGGCACCGTTTCCCTGACAACTAGGATGGGCTGCAATTTGTGCACCTTGCAGAAACGAGAGGAACACTACAAACTGCTCTACGAGATTGCACAGGTAAGTTAGACCAGGCGCAGAACGAAGGATGGCAGCTCTGTGAGGCGACGTGAACCCTCCCTGGTCGAAATAATTGGGTGTTCGGAGAGAAATGGATTTCCCAAAAGTGAGTGCTGGGAAGTGAGTGGAATATGCAGGAAAGTGGAGAGAAATTAGTCACTTTGGAACAGGCAGGCAGAGTTTGAGAGCATGCGTGTTTTCGTTCCCCTTCAAAGTGAGTGGAGCTAGTTATCTCTCCATAGCAGCAGGAGATGTGAGGACAAGTTCAGCTCTTCTTCCTTCACTGGCTCCAGGGGAAATCAACACATCTCCTCTGCCCATGACTCTACAGAAGCAGTGCAGTTCCAAATGGGTCTTGCTGGTTCTTTTTATTATTTTTTTCAAGGGGAGGAGGACTTACTGACCCGTTGTAAAATCGGCTTTGTTCTCCTGCTGGTTTGAAAACCCGATTGGGATTTATTTCTACGCTTTACCAAAAGGTTCCTTCTGTTGCCTTGTATGGAATTTAGTTTTGTCCTAGTAACCACATACTTTTACGCAAACACAATTTCAGTTTTGCAGAATTTATGAAGACCAACTGATGTGCATTGAAAGTACCGCTTCTTGAGGTTCCTCTCAAAACTTCCTCATCAGACATTAGACGTGGTCAAAACAAGCTGCTATACCTCCACAGAGCATTCCAAGATTCTAAAAATAAAAGCTGCGAAACCATTTTCCTTTAAATTCCGAGAAAACTATAAACTCCTAATGAATGTAAAGCCATCTTGCTTCAAATTCATTCAAACAATTTGTGCTATGCAGGTCTAAACATAAAAAATGAAGCACATTTTTCATGCAACTTATTATGCATTCCATTCTGAATAGTTCATGTATGTTGGAATCAAATGTGTGGAATTCACATTGTTCTACTGTATCAAATTACTTTTATAGTGACAACTCGCTTTTATCTATTAATATGACCATCTGCTGATTAATATGTTCCAAAAGGGACCCCAAGTAGAAAATGTTTATTAGATGAAGGCCATGATATCAGTATCAGTTTTATTCATGTAGCGTTTTTCTTTTAATGTTTCCACTGCTTAATTAACAAAAATACCACAGATACTAAGCAGTAGCTATTAAGTTGCTTAATATTGTCTTTTATTTTGGTTCACATTTATAATTTGCTCTGTTTTCTAAGTGCTGATTCTATTTAAGTCTAAAGGCGGGAATTACAGGGACTTCTGAGATCTTGCTTGACGGAAAGGTCAAGTTGATCTTTGGAACCGATTTGTTTGGAAACGTTAATTATGACTCAGTTAAGTGCGATGATGCCACATTTCTTACTTTTGCTCTGTGGCTCACTGGACTGTGTTGATGTGGGACAAACGGACAGATTGTTGGGGACGTGCATGCTTTTGGTCTTCTGATTGTGGCACAGGGAAACATCAGGGCCAGCTTTCATTCATCATTTAGTGTCTTACACTGTTACAGACAGCAGGGAAACTCAGTAGGGCACAATCTAAGGCATCAAATTACAAACCGTGCCGGTGCTTTCACATAGCTATGGATACAAGTACATCAGAATGTGCTCTTAGCTGCTGATATGAATTATGTTTATGGTGAATCTCAATGATTTCTTTTCTCTCTCCCTCGCTCTCTAAAGTGATAAAAATGTTATCAATTCTATGATCCTCCATTAGTGTTGAAAAGCTTAAACTAATGAATGTAATTCAGAAACCTGCAATCTGAAAATCATATAATTTTTATGTTTATTCTTACCCCCATGCACTAATTGGATTGTGCTGTTTATGTTGGAAGCCTTGGAAGCAGATAAGCAAGTTGAGCCATGCCAATTATGGGAAACTCTAGGAGGTCATGGCTCCTTTTTGTTGTTGATGTAAAAGGGAATTTACTCGCGAAACCAAACGCAGAAGGTGCATTATGTGACCAGCTGTGAAATCTAAGCCTCTTAAGCCGTTTAAACATACAGTAAACTGAACAAAAGCTTAAGTATTATAAGGTTCAAAGCAAAAATTATATCACATTTCCACAAAAAACCCTTATATGTCACCTGTCCGTCTATACAAGCAACAGCCTATTTTCATAAGCCATGTGCAAATGAATATTAAATATTTTTATATATTTTCTGCTGTGCTTACAGCTAATTTATTTGTAAATAAACACTTTGTCAAACAAACTCACAATGGCATAACTCCTGACTTGGCATTATTTGATTCTCAATGTATGATATGCCCTTGAATGAATTGCATTTGAAATGGAAAAGCAGTAATTGTTCATCGAGCTGAAAATGTATTCAAAGAGATTCAGGGTTGCAGTTGTTGTATTTACAGGCTTATCCTTTATTATTTTGGTTTAAATACATAAACCAAAGTTAAAAAAACAAAACAAAATAAAAATAGGTAGTACACGCCTGCTTGACTTTGAGCTGATTTTTAAAGAAATGTGCTTGTACTTATTTCTCTTTAATGTCTTTGATGGCTAGCTTTGTTTTTAAAAACTAACTTTTTTTAGGTGTTTTAAGTTTTCGTGTTTTGTGTCATTTTTGTCTTGTAAGCCAACACTGAGGCAAAGAGAAGAGGCAACAAAATTGGAGTCCTACATCAAGTCTGTAAGGTTATTTGCACTAAACAATGGAGAAATCAACGTTGAACGCCAAGGCCTTCGCAGTCAGAGGAAGAGTGAGGGGCAGAAAACCTTATTGGTTGTGAGTGTGAAAGCTATGTCGGACTTCGGATGCGTTATGCACGTACAAATTGAGTGAGCAATGACTTAAATACCTGCTTGTGAAAATCTGCCCTCAGGAAAATGCTTAAAACTAAACAAACAGTAGAATGAAAAGGTACATTGTACCACAGTTACTGCAGCACATATTTTCATGCTCCCATAGAGATAGATATGAAATTCACACACATAATTACTTTCATTTATTGGTCATTGATTTGACTAGCAGTTAAGTGTTGTTTTGGCAATAAATTGGATGTTTTCTACTGGTTATCTTTGTGGAGGTGAGCATGTGGTAGTTGCCATCAATCAGAGTTTCATTCAACTGGACGTGAGGTGGGGTTCAGGACTTGATCCTTTACTTGCATTATTCCACACTCTGGGTTTTGGAAATGCAATAAATTGTATTGTATTCCCCACTAACAAAGTTTGACCGTCATTTCCTATTATTTTCCTTGAAATTTCTAAGACCCCAATTGCCAGGGATGATGAACCCTGGCAATGTTGACAGAGGTTCAGCTAAGAGGTTCATAAGGGGCGTGTACCTCAGGACAAATTGCAACCACCGTTGGCAAACTCCCTGGAATCAGTGACAGGTGGCATCATGTCAATTGGGGAGCTTCCCTGGCTTGACAAGAAGATCTTCAAATAAACTTGAAGCAATTAATTTGTCACCATGTCAGTAAGAGGTTACGAATAACAGTCACAGTAAGAAATTACATGTGAAACATGTGGCATTTTTTGTGGTGCCCGTGTTCAGTGAGGTTCTACAAGTAAACTAGATTTTATAGGGTACTCAAAAAGAGCCAAAGCAACAGAAGAGCCTTTTGCAGTTTTTATGGTGTAAAATAACAGCAGATGAACCATAAAACATTGGGTTCACATCAAGATTGGCAGAAACAAACACTAAAATGGCCATAATGATGCGTTTCAATCCCTAATTACGCTTGGCAAATGTCCTAGAGAGCATTATTTGTCTGTGTACAAGTCACCACACTACAGTCAAATGTTCTTTGTGACTGTCAGAGGACACCAACAGTTCTCATTTTTAGTGTTGAAGAAAGGGGAAGAAAAGAAACGCTCATCAGGCTGCAAGTGTGTCAGTGTGACTTTGGCCTGAAACTTGAGGCTAAGGGGGATTCTGCAAATCCAGGGAGACTCCCCAACGATCCCTCCGTCTCATTTTACTTTCGTCATTTTTTTTTCCTCTTTTCTTTTTTTTTTGTGTAATTCTCCTCCTCTATAACCTTCATTAATTTTGCTCTCCTTTCCATTTCGGTATTCACTTTCTGCTGTCTCTCAATTCAGTTTCAGCAGACGCACGATAAATGTGTTTCCCATCTCTTACACTCGACATAGAAATACAGCGGGACACTCTTGGCTAATTATGCTTGTGAACTACTCCGGGAAGCTGATAATATCCCCAGAAGCCAGGTGGGGACAGGTGCAAAGGGTATCCTATTAACACTTGTAGAGAGGCTCATCTGTTATGTGTGGCTTTCCTCTTCATATTATGGCCTGTGGCTTTTAGGACGTTCATTAGCAGATGATCTCGCGTAATCCTGCGTCGACGTAGTACCGTGTTTCAAAGCACACCAGGAACTCCATCTGTGACTGACTCAAAGGAAAAGAAAACCTAAAATAATGAAAAGTCAACATGATGGTCCTCGTCAATAAAAAAAAAACTGTACTAGTAAGAGCCACAGACTGACAGAATGAGCGCAAACTTACCCTTTGCACATTTGCTAAAAGGCTTAATAATTCACCATAAACCAATCTGCATTTTGCAGCAAATGTCAGTTTGTTTAATGTTTCTGTGTTATTGTACCAGTTCTCATCTCAGGAGTATTGCTCTCAGGACAGTACTTCATTTAATTAATTAAAGACATTTATTAGCCAGGGAGGAAAGTGCTGAAACAGCTGCTTTCTTTCTTGACAGTGTCAGCATTTCGCCTGCCAGTTGCAGTTCATAAACTCTCCCCGTGGGTCGACACCGGAAAGCTAAGCTCTCATACAGCTAAATGTTTCACACCGGTACAGATGAATTATACAATTCGAGTGATGATGCCCTTTGGGAGAGTTTCTTTTCAAGGATGTAAAACATATTTAGAGGCTGAAACAACGGCAGGTGAAATGGCAGCCATTTGGAGTTAGGGTATTGGTTTTCCCTCTATAACTGACATGTTATATTGTGAACAGACCTCTAACTGTTAGAAAAAGTAACTGAGCTTTTCAGAGACCAATTTGAGTTTTCACCCTGCAGGCCTGTTCTCCACACTACCAGCTATCTTTGCACACACAGCTGCGGTATTCCGACAGGAGCGCTGGGTGCTCGACCCCAGCTGCCCAGCGGCCACTGAGAGATTTATAACTCTCGTCAGACCATTTACATTCAACATTGCATTTGTGATGGCGTGCGCGGCCTGGTCTGTGGGTGTGTGCGCGCGTGTCGCTCTGCAAACTCACTCTGCGGGGGCTCCTTTCAGGGTGTAGCAAATGCTATTCCGTGTATTTTGCTCGTGGCTGTGTTAAATTGTTTCACAGCCTCTGGTCTTTAGTGTCTCACTGGGCTCATATGTTTTGTGCTTCAGTTTGACCAAAATCAGCACTATTGTGTCAAACAACAGCGCAGGAGACGGCAAATTGTATGAGTGTAGCAGGGTTGAAATTCCCACGGTATGATAACTTTGATACTCTGTATTGTTATTGGCATATAAAATAAAAACAGTTTGCATAATCTAATTGCTTTTATCTAAAACAGCAGTGCAAAAAAAATATTGCAGCAATATAACGATGTTATGTGTGCCATACATTAATTATTATACTCATTTGGACCGAAGAAAAAAATATTAATTACATTTTATATATTTTAAAAAGTGTTATGATTGAAAAGAATACCTAGTCCAAAAATACGTTGTCAAATCACTTTAATGCACCAGTGACTGACTTCTGATTCACTACACATCACATTCAACAGGCTGTGTTGTACTTTTTTTTTTTTCTTGGGGATAATTCCACATGTTGCGTATATTGTGTATGTAACCCAACGTGTAGAATATCCCTGATTTTAGACCGGAGCGGCCCCAACATCCTTCTGAGCGAACCAGATTTTCCTTAACGCACCACAAGCGGCAGGAATATCTCCTAAGATTATCTTCGAAGTCGTCGAAATAATCGGGGTGATCTTTTTCGAGGAAATTCTTTGGTTTGCAATGATGCTTCATCAGGACAGTGAGGAGGAAGGGAAGTGGTTCCAAATTGATTTTTAATCGTGTATTACACACATGCTCTTCATTGCTGTTGCAGGTCTTTTTCTGCAACTATCCACCTTCCCCCCGTTGCATACCTTATGTGTACCGTTCTGCTCTTGTTGCGAACCAGGCCAATCTCTGGGGTGAGCATTTCCTCTAGAGACAGATGCCGTGCCCCATGTCCAGCCTGCTAGACAGAACAGAGGAGGCTAGACAACCAGCCCCTCACCCCCGCCACCACCCGAGGTGTCCTGCAAGTGCCACGCAGAGCAGGGGAGGCTGGGGTCAGACCCGCACAGCCGGCACATCCATATGCCCAAGCCAGACCTGAAGCTGAACTTTATTTGTTGGGAAGTGTAGCTACTCGCTACACGGCATAATACAAGTGATCTCATCTGTTGAGGTTGTAAAACGTACCGCAAGTCAAAGAAGCACTCTTCTTCTGTTTCTGTCTTTTTCAATCTTTCTGACGGGGTTTTGAGCCATTCGTTGTGCTGACCTTTGCATCTTTCTTGCGTTTTTCATCCTAACAAGTACGTTGTTCGCCTGTCGACGTGGGTCGACGAGGGTGACCTTTTTACCTGTCGCCGTAAATCGTCTTGACAGTCGTGCATGCCTTTTTTTTTTTTTTTTTTACAAAACATTTTCAATCTTTGTTTTCACCAAACTGTTAGATTTATCTCGGTGAAATATTTTCTCTTCATAAAATATACAAGAATTAATGACACATAATGGAAAGGATTTCTGCTGCTTAACACTGATCATCTGGTGTCTTCCATCATGTTTATAGCTGCTCATTGGAGCACAGCGTGGTGATAATACCACATGATTTAGAGGTGCATATGTCCTCGTCGCTGGCACCGCGGGTAGATTGTCTTCTGGTTGCTCGCCAAGAACTGGGAAGAGCAAAAGGGTGAATACCCATTGCCAGTAACACAAGGATGTATAGAAGCTATGTAAGCTAAGACTTTTTACTTGAGTTGCGAAAAACTGAGAGAAAGTGACAGGATGATCAACAAAGACTAAATGCTTCTGCCCAGTGTTTATGCGATGTTTCTTTATCTTCCAATCTGCCGACCCGTGAGCAAACATACACTTTGTTCCTCCATGTGTCAGTGGGGGGAGAAAGGGATGTCCAGTGTTGATTGGGGGAGAGGGGGTAGGGGAAGGCAGCAACAATCGGCGTCTTGCTCCACTGGCCAACAATCTCCCTCTGCGCTGGCTCTGATAAGCCTGGGATAAAAGCCCTTTCCCTGGGCACAGTCACTCTCCTCGCTGCCTCTTCTCTAACTCCTTTCAGACGAGGCAAAAGCTTGGACATGTGATGCCTGTGGAATCCACTGAACAATACAAAAGCAGATATGCATATTTGCACTTTCGATTTATCACACAGAATGGTAATTGCAAAGGGTCAGGGCATCCGTCAGTTTTACTGCCTTTTTCCGCTTTTTTGGACAGAGTAAAAATCCACTTCAAGGATTGATCAGCACTTTTCAGCCCGCCGGTGATTATGAATCATGTCAAAGATCAATCCAGTGAGATGTTAGAAAGGCAGGGAATTTTTTTTGTAACATATTGCAATTATACAGCCACAATGTTCAACGTATTTCATTGAGATTTTGAATGAAAGACTAAGATTAAGCAGCAGATGATTACAAAATTCAGAAAATGTGGTCCAGATTTATATTCAGACTCCGTTACTTTGACACTGAACCACCTAGATGCACCATCCTCATTAACCATGGTGGTGAGCATGTGACTCTTTATCAGGGAAAGCGGATCTGGTCACGTTGACGGTCAAATTGTTCACGTATGAGAATGGCCCAGTCAAAGTCCAGAATCTGTGACAGTTCAAAATCTGTGACAAGAGTCACATAAAAGGAAAGTGACTGAGACGTATGTTTTTGTTTTAGGAAGAGATACATAAAACCGGCAAAATATTCAGTCTCTTAATGAACAAATGTGGTAGAAACAAACTCAAAAGCTTCGCAGTTGTTAGTCCAGTGACCACAGATTCTACAAATAAAAATAAAAATCGCAGCTACAATTTTCATGTCAGTGGTTAAACATTTTGAGAGTCGTGTTCTTCCTATTAATAGGTACGACTTACTTTGTATTGATACATTCAGATCAAATCTGGCTTGAATTTTTTAGGGGTACAGCTACTTTTTCCATCATGGTCACGAAATGATGGGAAAATGTCCTCAGAGATTTGAATGGAGTTTAAAGTGTAAAATAAGCCAATGGAAGCTCTGAAAGATGAATTGCGTACCACCAGTAGTTCTGTAAAATCCTCACATTCTCTTCTAAACCGTTTCAAAACAGACAGGCTGACTGCCTATCGCTCTTCAAACAGCATCAGGTCTGTTCCATCTCACTTCCCCTGTCTGTTGTTTCTTCTCCTCTCTTCCACTCATTAAAATAGTTGGGCACAACCTCTGCTTCCGCGGTGCCACAGATTTGTTTTGTTAGGATGACCCTGCAGAGAAAAAGATATCAATTGAAGTCACAGAAGTGTCGATCCTGCCCAGAAATATGGTCATTTTTGTCCGCTGTCGCACTCCGCTTTCAGATGATTACTGTTATACAGCTTGAAGCCGACCTTCTGCCAGAATAACCAAATAACACACCTTATGGCCACATGCTGCAGGGTATGTTTTGTCAGGTTAGACAGATGCTAAGATAAACCATCTGGAGCAGTTATGGATGCAGTGGAGGCATTTGCTTGCAACGGAAGAGCACACATACACATGAAATATGCACAAAGAATTCCCTCGACGTGGAGCAGTTACAGGAGTGGAGGGAAATACTGAGGCATAATTTTGAAGATGTTGAGAATCTCCAGCACTCTCCACATTTACATATTTCTTCCAGTTGGATCTGGAGATTAGATCTTTGATTTATTTTTTCTTTTTCTTCTAAGACCAATTGTTAGATCAGATGAAACAGGTAAAATCTCTTTTTTTTTTTATCTTTTCTTTTGGAGTTGTTGTTTTTTTTGCCAAGAACATCTCTATTATGTGCAATCGTTTGGGGCGACAAACATGAATAATAGTTTTATCTTGGATTTCCTTGAGACTCGCAGCAGATTGCTTGAATTTTGAAGCTCTAGCATATTTATTATGGCCTGTTTTCAAACAATTCTACATGCGAAATGTTACAAAAGCACCGAGACGCACTGAAATATTTTTAACGTCGCTGTCGAGTGCGTTTTGTAGCTTCTGTGCACACCCTCGGACCAGGTGGTCCAAAGGGAGATCAGGTTGCACCAGAGAGGCAAGTGTTGCTTTCTCGCTTAACCAGCTTGGGTTTAGAAGTCATTAGGCCCACTCAGAGCCTGGCTTCGAGTCCAGTTACAGATAGAATAACACTAAACCATCTGCATAGCAGGGGGGTGATTACATTTAGTGGGAGGTGTAACCGTAAGCCTTATGCTGATATGGGAAATGTCCTGAGGGTGGAGAACGGTTGGAGCCCTGCTTGGTTCTACGTGGAAACATGCGACACACTTTTAATGAGGAGCAACCCTGCCTCACTGTTTTGTGTCTTTCCTTGCATTTCTGTGCAACTTTAGGATCTGCTATGCTTTTCTATACACCTAGGTGTAGCATGGTTTTTGAGACACAGTACAGAAAAGTATTGCTAAGAAATGTATGCAAATGCCCTGCAAATATTGTACCAGCGACTTAATAATAATGGTACTTAGGCTATGTTCATACAGCAGGCAATTGTGACCCAAATCCATGTTTTTTGCCCATATGTGACCCATATCAGATTTTTCCATGGCAGACAATTTCTGAATTCGAATCTTTCCAGCCAAAACTTAAAATGGCCAGAATTTTGATTAAGCTCAATTTACTAACTTACCATAATAGGGAAACCATTTATCTGTTGTCGTCAGCGGCTATGCTAACTAGCCTGAGCATTCAGTGTGTACACAAGCCTTAGTGACAGCGCTAAGACCCTCCTCCTGGCTTCGATTGGTTGTTTAAGGCTGAGGAATGTATTTTTTCAGATAAAAAAATAAACTTGTGTTTTTTTCATTTTCTGCAAATGTTCGGTTGTAAAAAAAGAAAAAAAAAAGACCACAACCTTTTTGCTGATTTATTTATATTTGCAGACAACATTGTTACGTGCAAACGCACAAATTTGCGTGGTCAGATTTCAAGATTTGCAGTCACACTGAAATATTGTTAAATCGACTGAATCTGGTTGAATTAGGAACAAATTGGACAACGGCAAATCCCTCATTTAAGCAACCAGGTGTCTGTTTAGATGAAGGCATTTTTCTTGACAGGCTCTCCTCCTGCTCACATCTAGTGTGAAGTGTAAATGAAGTGTAAAGTCGTTTCTCTTCTCCACCAAAGGGCAGACTGAGGGAACTGCACGTTATGAATAATGCTAATGTGTTAGGTGCTTCCAGTGAACATAAACACGCATCACTAGAAAAAAGGGTAAAGTTTGATGTGGGAGGAGAGAAAACTTCACACACTCTTGGCTTTTCTGGAAAATAAGATTTATATTTATGCAAAAAGCAGCACATAAATCTTTAATTTTTTTCCGCTCTTTAGTGGGGTTTTTCTCTTCCCAGGCTGCTACTTTTCTACTAATTACGCTCCTGGTTGCATTTAGAGTTGACTTTTTTGCCTTGAGCCATTTTTTTTGGCTCGTGTGAAGAAGAAGAATATGACTGTGTGTGATGATGATCTAAGAAAGCTGAAATAAATGGAGTACTAATGAGCATCCTGAATGTCAGATATGAGTTAAAAGTAGCTGAAATGTTTGGGTTGCTTTGACCTCTTGTGATGCCTCTATTTCCTTACTTCTAAGGTTGCAAGTTAGTTTTGGTCCACAGTTTCTATTGTGAAGGGTGTACAGTGGAAACTGACACATTCTCTTAGTATTCTAATATCTTGATTTTAGAGCTAGCCTTTAACAGTTGTCTCTAAGATTATCTGTTGTAAAAGTATGCATGATATCCGGTTGTTGCTCA
Source organism: Poeciliopsis turrubarensis (assembly GCA_010277015.1). Taxonomy (NCBI): domain Eukaryota; kingdom Metazoa; phylum Chordata; class Actinopteri; order Cyprinodontiformes; family Poeciliidae; genus Poeciliopsis; species Poeciliopsis turrubarensis. Next base: position 1,210,818 of record VMRN01000060.1, read on the forward strand.
CCTTTTAGTGTGTCCCTGGTGCACACTCTGGATTTTATTCCTTCAGTTTAAAAAGTGGAGCTTCTCGAAGGAAGCAAGGAAGAGACAAAAGTTGTAGTTAAAATGCAAAACAGTACTAGGCATGATTAGCACAATTGCTTAAAACTACTGCTTTTTTGTAACATTTAAGAACTCACTTAGCATGAGAAAATCCATTAATCGGTAAGTTTATTGGCAACGAAATGAGATAAAAAAAAAAATTACATTCGGGGTTCAAAGTTAAACAATTTGTCAGTCATCTTGCTCAGTCTCAAGGAAAAAATGCCTTTGAAGTGAATTATTATGGCTAAATATGTAGATGAAATGTTTGGAGCGGGCTCTTATTAAATGTAATGTGCTAGCATTTAAATTTAAATTTAAATTTCTGTTAAAAAAGTGTTTTTCTTTTTTTATTTAACTTTATGCTCACAAACAACAGCTGGTTGGCAGTTCTTCGTCTCTTCTGGCTCGAGTTATCCCTCTTTGTGCTGTAAAGCATCTACATTTTTGCAACTTTTTTTTTCAACATTCAACATTCAACATAAGTCCTGACAAAAAGAAAATATCCACCTCAAGAAAAAGAAAAATTGATGCCAAAATAGAGAAGCAACTGATGTAGTCAAATGGAGATTCTGTGTTACTCAGCTTTCAAATAGGGGAGTAAAATATAACCTCTTTGTGAACTCAGCCATCTGGATGAATTATGAGGGTCTAATCGGTGACCCCAGAGAGCCTAATTCAAACTCATTGCCAGTGTGGGTTGTGGGGCTCAAAGACGGGACACTCTATTGTTACGCTCGGCTCACTGGCTGTTGCTCTAATGGCAGATGAGAGATTAATGGTGATATAATGAGTTTGGGGAGGACACGGCGCAACAATAGAGTCCTGCTACAGCACGGGCCAATTACATTAGTCAGTCAAGGCAACTATCTGCATCAGCGAGAATACACCCAATTATGTGTGGTCTAGATGTTAATAAAACACATTCAGACATTCCGCAGACACAAAATACCTGCATATGTTCAAATGAGGGAATCAAAGTGGCATTTATTGATTTCTCAATGAAGAGTTTTTTTTTTTTTCTTTCTTTCTTGCTCCCGTCCCAACATTAATGCTTCACGTGCCACGAGGAGGAAAAACAAACTGAGCCAATTCTCAACCTGCCAGCCTCCTGATGTGACAAAAGAGAGGCTAATTTATGCGTCGGTGACAAGAAATAAGGAGTGTGTGGCAGCGAGGCTGGGTGCCCACATTTGGATTGCGGTTATTGTGATTTGGTTGCTAGGATGGCGAGGGTAATGAATGTCTTGCTGATGCAGTCTGTCATAACCCGTGGCATCCCTGGCTGCTCAAAGACACACAACCTATTAGTTAAATGGCAGCGCATGATGTATGGGAGCACAAAGAAGAAAGCATTGCTCATTTATGAGAGCAAATTAAGAAAACTAAGATGCAATTCACAGAAAGCAAAGCAAATAGAGGATTACATTACTGAATCTGTTGAAGGCCTCTTGAATGTTGTCAAGAGATTTGTAGTCCTGAGACGAAGTTGTTTTCACCTTGAACTAATCAATGCCTCCTGTTTCCAAAAAAAAAAAAAAAGGAAAGGGACAAGCAAGGCAAAATGTGTTACAGTTGTATCTGTATTCATGAAGCCTAATTGAAAGAAAGGCTGTCTTGCATAAAGAAGTGGGACAAAGAGGAGGAAATAAGAGGGTTCCTAATGCATTCACTGACAGATAACCTTTGATTTCCCTTCGCTTGCATCAGAAATAGCTGCTTGGAATGACAATCACAAGTCAACAGTTTCTGACGCCGGTGTGCATGTCTGAACTACCCGTGTAATGCCACAGACATATGAAGAAGAAATGTCTTGTTTATGGACTTCTTTGGCAACATACGACACAATATTCAAGCTGGTTCAAATGAGTTGACAAATGATGAGAGTGGCAGGAAAAACACAAAACATGGAATTTACTGGCGAGACCATAAAGAGGCCCTATGCTAGCGCAAAAAATTATATACCACTTTAAAATACGGGCATATGAGCCATTTTTATTACACAATGAAACTAATAACATTACTCTTGAATAAGCATACTTCATATTGGCTTAGGGTTTCCAGAGGAAAAAAATTAAATCCCTTACCCTTTGTTTGAGGTTTTCACTATCCCAGTTCAAAATCATACAATGCATTTTATTCTGATCCAACACTTTGTGGGACTAAATTTTCCTGTAATTACAATTTGAAATTCTAGCAACTGATTCTTCTGTAAAACACCTCAAGCTCAGGATAGAACGGATCTTCTCACTACACTGGGATTTTCAGCCTTATTAAACATTGGGACTTTGTCTGGGCCATTCCGACACTAAATATGCTTCTATCTAAACCAATGCTTTGTAGCACTGGCAGTATGTTTGCTATTGTTGTTCTGCTGGAAGGTGAACCTCTGCCACAGACATAAGTACTCTGTAGATTTTCACAAGTTTTCTGCCAGGTTGGACATTACTTGTAGCTTTTCTCAATCTCTAAATAAAATCTGAGCAACTCCGCATGTCCAATAAAGTAAACATGACGGCTGCAAATTGTGAAAACGTGGCTTATCTTTTACATCGTCGCGCAGTTTTGAGAGTGGAACTCCCGAGTGCTCAAACACCAGTTTGCAGAGATGGTGAAGCATCAGCTGCAGAGAAGCAAAATCAATCAGATTAAAGGACACTTATGTGTCACTCATGTTTCATGATGGGAATTTTGAATACAGAATAACCAGTTGAGGGACGATACACAACTATGCTACTTTTAGCAAGTATCACTGAGCGTGGACATATGGGACTTGCAGGCCAGCCGGAGCTGTGAAACTCCTTGACATCTGCCAGTCTTTAACTAAAAGGTACGGCCTTATCTTTGGGCTCCTTCTGACTCCAAGATCTGACATCTGAAGCCAGGCGGCTCTACGGAGAGCGATTCCTGGAGGAAGCGCGCTCTAATCTGCTGCACACAGATACCGTGTGATGTAGAAGAGACTGACCTAAGCGCGCTACTTAACATCCGTTTCGACAGCAGCTGTTAAGTCCATGTTTCATCTTGTCATGCTGACTTTCTCATGCAGAACTAATTGGTTGTTTTCGCCTGTTGTGCCGGAGCCGCTGCGTGCTGAAAAAAAAACAAAAAAACAACAACAACAAAAAAACAACTCAAGGACACTCGTAGCAACTTGTGCACATATCCACATGCATGCACATGGATGATATCAGGGGTGTGGAGGAGCACAGGTGGAAAGAAGTGGACTAAATTTCACTCAGTTAGAGCCCTGAGTGAAATCTCCTTGAACCTGTTGCCATAGCTAATCACACACATGCATACAAACCAACATGCAGAGCTCGCAGCACAAAGTCTCTCCCTCCCCACTCCACCAGTACTCGCTCTCTCTGTCCTTGTCTGATTTGCATTTTGGTTAACACTCTAATTGCCTCTCATTAAATACCTTGTCACTTTGATTAATTGGTGTGATGCAGAAATGTAAAACAGCAGAGCACCATGATGCGCGGCGAGCGGTTGCTGATTGGAAAAGATGATCAAGCCTGCCTTAAAAAAAATGCAAATCAGGGTGAAATGTTACTCGTGTAATTAAGGATAAACAAAGTAAATACATTTGAGTCAGGGGTTTTTTTTGTTGTGGCCCTGAGGTGGTAAAAGTTTTCAAATCTGTGAACAAGGGTCGGCCGTTTGTTTTTGTCCTCAGTTTCATTCTCCAGAAAAGAACCAAAAACTTAAACATCAAGAAACGTGCAAAATTAAAGGATATTGCTCCGAGAGTTTTGTTGGGTTTCATATTTGAGGTGATGGGAGTTTGAGGTGTGAAACCAAATCATAAGAGATTGTAATTATGAACTGGAGAAACCGGTTTCAGAAATGATTTCCGACCACTGTTAGCCCCCTTACATTTAATTAGCTTTGCTTTGGCGTCATGATGTGGAAAACCCACTGTGTATCGACTATATTGACCCGAAGCATTCTATTGTAGTTCTGTCTGTACTGCAAGGTGAGCCCCTTTTCCAATAACTTTTTATTTTATTATATTTTATTGTCAGGAATACAAGGTTACAATGAGATAACCCAAAGATGATCAAAACAGATAAATGATACACTGAAAAACCTACACCAAAATCTCTCTTACCCGGCATATTTCAAATATTAGATTTCTTCGGAACCACATCTCTAAACAAAAATGAATAAATCAAACATTCAGCTCAGCTCTTGCAATTTTTCATATTTCTTTCTCCCCCTCCCCCCCGATCGCTTGTAAGATGCATGTCAATATCCCCACAGTATCCTCATCGCATGTCGGGCCTGATTCAATTGACCGATCGTATAACCACGCGATGTGCACACCTGTCACTCGAACTTGCGAAAACATGGTAATTTTTCCCATTGTTGCACTGGATGATATTGTCCGTAAGACACTTTTATTATTGAAATGAGACATTTATGAACAGTGAGCCCTTCTGAATCCTCACAATGCAGTCAGAAGAGGGAAAGGAAATGAGATTTGGAAGGTTAAAGCGGCATGCCACCTGCGTTTCCTGCCTCCTCGTGACATCGCGCCTCCGTGAATATCAAAACTGCCTTTTTGTGAGCGGAGCAGAAGTTTACGGAAATCAAAATGTTGGCGTGAAACAAAAGATTGTGGCGAGGGCCTTCGACTGCCGCAGGGGAAGACAAGGTCAGCCCTGAATGGATGAGGGCAGCTCATTGTTTCATAGTTCATTGTAACCCTTTTCAGCATGAGACAGGAGTTATTCGGTCAAACATTGTAAATGCAAACATATAGATGCTTCAAGTCTTTCGAGGGGATGATATAATGCTTAAATTGTGCGTGAAAACTTTCTGTGCATTCTGTGTTTGCTTCCATTTGTTCGCAGTGACACCATATCTGTCAGATTTAGCTGTGAGGTTGAGTGCTTTCGCTCTTATCTCAGTTCAGCAAACACATCCATTCACGAGTGCAAACACACTCGCACGCACGCATGCGTGCGCGCGCACGCCTGCACGCACAGGGCTTATCTTAGGGATTTTGTTATCGCATGCTGTTTGTATTGAGGGCTGGAAATAACATTAAACCATCTGAAGTGACAAGCTGATAGAAACCCTGTCACGTTTAAAGGCTGACACGTGCAATATGCTTTGTGTACGTTGAAAGCTTCAAGCGAAGCGGCGATAGAACGATAGCCGTTTTCAACAAATCCAGCAGTTGGCCCCTGGTTGCGGAAAGCTGGGACCCAATTATTAGCGAGTTAATTATCAGTCACAAAGTGTCCTGTCATCTAAATACTGACATCACTCCACCCTAAAAAAGTCAGCATCATATTACAGTCATTTGCATAAATATATATAATAGCAAACCAACTGAATTGGTTTTCAAGTGTTCATATGCAAGTAGGAGACTGTTTTCCTTCCTTTCTTCCTTTCTTTCTTTAGTCCGACTTGAAACCAATGTCTCTGAAGTCAGATAGATACATGGGAGGTCCCAGCAGCAAGTGTTTCTCAGTTCCCGTCCTCGTCCCCCTTCTCCCCGCCCTTCGTGTTTTGGGTGTGCTCTTGTTCCAGAACACCTGTTTCAAATGATTGCGTGACCTCTTCGGCGGCCATTGAGCGCCGCAGACGCCTGTTAATCACCCACAGATTCAAGCCAGGTGTGTGGCAGAAGGGAAAACACTTCTAACATGTGCAAGGCAGGCGGAGGGGGCAGAGCACCGGAACTGAGAAGCCCTGCCAGGAGCAGGCATCTTTCAAAGCAGTGATATAAGGTGGTGACTGTAGTGAAACTTCAGAGAAAGTGCCAGCGTTACTTTAGTTTTCTCTGGCATTTGAGAGGTTGAAAAATTTAGAGTAGAAATATCCAATTTAAAAGTTAGACTTATGTAGAAGAATTGAAACCAGTTAATATTGTAGGCAATTAGAATGTGAAAGTTATTCTTCAAAAGGCTCAAGTTGGTATTTAATAATAAACCAAGCAAAATCAAAGAACTGTGTCTGACCCAGAAAAAAAGCAACAAAACAAAAAGAGAAGAACCATTTGGAGGAAGCAGATGAACCTGACAAATAACCAAGTAAACATGAGGGTGGCTTTGGAACAAAGAAGATGAGATTGTAATTAACTGAATGAGCTGGAACTGTGTGGGGTGCATGACTGGTGGAGCTGAGGAAAAGTGGCCAAATGACACAGAATCAACACAGCAGGTGAAGGGAACGAGAACAAAGGAACAAGACATAAATGGAGCGAAACATAGGAATCTACACCACACCCTTCAATCTGTCTTTTAGCTGGAGCTAATTTCATTATTGTAGCGATTGGGAGTCTAAATGTTTAATGTAGGCTAAAATGTAAAATGTTTGCTTGAAAATGTCATTTTTTTTAGCCAAAAACAAAAAAAAAAAAACATGAATACTGTTTTATATATAAATTGATGGGGAAGGTTTTTCGAATTCAGTTAAGTAGCAAAATTTAAATTCAGCCAAAAATATGTTTCTTTTCTGGTTTTTACTTGTTGCCAAGGTATGTATAATTTGATGAAGTATATGATGCACAGAAACATCTGCTGTTCAAACCTGTTCAAAGCCAGTAAGCTTTTTCACTGCCTCATCTGTCAGGTAACAATTACCTTGATTAATATATCCTCCTACGACTCAGTAAAACTTTTACGTTGTTTGGAACTTTGCTTGGTTTTATTTTGAATTTATTTCTGTTTGCTTTGTGACAGAGGAATCCACTCTCGAGGATAACGGGGATCGCCACTGCAAAAAGATAACACTTTGACGCAAATTCATTGTGACACTGTAAAGTTTGACGTCTCAACAACAACAAAATATCACCCAGAATAAAGACGACCTGGATGTGGCTGACAATTGTGCAGTCGCGTTTGAGTGATATCGATGCTCACGACTGACACGCATGTCCATTAAACCTTTTTCAAGCAAATTGATATCTGCACGTCCTCCGGATCAGTACAAATAAGCTCTTTGAATAAATGCGCAGATCAATATGCATGTTTTCAAAAGCAGTCACTGCGACGTGTTGCACAAATAGCTGCTCCAATACCCATCCCAGTGTTGCACAACTGTGGCTGATTATGTGAATTATAAATGCAATGTTCGCTAAAACTTGTGTCTCTGATAATGCATGGTGTACTCGATGGTGCTCGTTCCCATTTTATTGCTCATTTGTCTCAATCAGCATTGCTATTATGCACTTCATGGGCTTAATAGTAAAATTTCAGTGTAAATAATGCATCTCGCTTAGATGGATTGGAGTAAGAATTAAGAATGTAGACTTGCATTTGAATTAGACGGAGATAAAATGTGCTCTCTAGAAAAATATGTGTCTGAACTTGCATGGAATTGGAAAACATAAAGTCAGCTGGTGAGCTGTAACAATCTCAAGACCAACTGGGAAACATACTGTGAAGTGAAAAGGTATTCCAAATTTACATTTTGTAGTTTTTATCTAGTACGTACTTTACTGGATGTTGTTTGGTGCCAGACCTTGGGGGATTGTGCAGGTACTATAAAAAAAAATAAAAAATACAGATGTCGATGTATAAATGGATGCTGAAACGATTGATTATTTCTGGCAAAATAACATCTTAAAGGGTTAAACAAGAATCCTCTGATGAGCAAAACATCTCCAACATCTATAGTTGGGGGGTTCTTGTCCAACAGGAAGGTCAACACAAGCCAATTGTAAGTTTTTCAGCTGCTCTCACTCACAGTGAGATTTGTCTCATGAGACCTTTTTGTTTTTTCTCACCCAAGGTCAACGGGCGTGACTTCTCCAAGGTCGAACATGACGAATCAGTGGTGGAGGCCATCAGGCGAGACCCCATCGTTGTCCAGGTTCTCCGGCGAACCCCCGCCAGAGCCACCGCCGTGCAAAAGAACTGCGGCTCGGCACGGGATGCGTGCGTGGTCGACGTCTGCACACAGACGGACATCACATTCGAGCACATCATGGCGCTGGCCAAGCTCCGGCCCGCCACCCCGCCAGTCCCAGACATCTGTCCCTTCTTGCTCTCCGACAGGTGAGGGAAAGCACTTATTGCATTCCTTTTATAATAGCTATTAAGCAGCTCTGTCAGAGTGGAAACCCCAAGCAAAGCCAAGCACTGTGATACGATTATGCACAGGCGAACTGGCAAACAGTAATTGCTTTGGTTTGCTACATCCATTTTCCTTAATGAAGGCTTTTGCTAGGCGATTAAAATCCAATGGACTGATATAGTAGGCGGCCTGACACGGCACCCATTCTGATGCTGTTTATGGAGCTTTGCTGGACAGGAAATGAATTCATTTTGCCTCGTAAAACTGAAAATCTTGCAGCCTCGGTCAGTAATTACAGTGAGGCAGTCACAGGGACAATTTTCAGAGTTCGTGGCTTTAATGGGGGAAATTGTTTATGTCTTTGTCGCAAAATGAGACGAAATATAAAGGGTTTGGGTATGGAAACAATGTTAAACGACTGCCATGAAATATGTACAAGGTATCCTATATTAACAGTCACATAAGCAGATGTCCATCGAATTTATTCCACAGGATGACACGCTTTGACATGGGAACACAACATTATGTAAATGATCTTTATCGTGGTTCATTTTCTTTTCTTTAGCTGTCAATCCATACACACCATGGAACACGACTTTTATGAATGTCCAGAGTACATGTCCAATACTCCAGGAGAAGTGGAAAGGCCTGAAGAGTACGAGTACGAGGTAGGGTCTCTCATCACCATTTTTTACACTTTGTCGTATAACAACCGTGAACCTCAATGTATTTTATGGGAATTTGTGGGCTATACATTAATGAGTATTCTTTACTTTCTACTTCTACTTGGGTAGAAATATTAATTTAGTACTACTTATTTTTGGCTAGTCTAAACCATTATAACCCAAGCTGCTGCAGAAGAGCAGATCATTTATTTATTTGAAAAAATGTATCCCTTCAAGGAGAAAGCTGACCTTTTGCACAGTGTTTAGCAGATGCATTGTGCTGTTTAGATGATGCCACCTTGAGGTTCTCCCAGGTTGAAAGTGATGGGTATTATTTGCTTTGTCTGTTTTCCTGTGTGGTTTAATAGGCCCTTGCTGGTTCAGTGCACAGTTTCCTTGGTTAATAGGATCCCTTTGCTGGTAGCTGTGGCCTTTTAGCACCCTCCCCCCCGACCCCCCCGCAGCTCGGGTCGGCGGTGGGACGGTGACGGAGGGGTTTTGTTTGGTAATAGCAGGGCTATCAGAACAACTTGGACCGTACAACGTTCGCCCGTTTAATCACACACCCTTCCATCCCCACCTGCCAGACGTTGCACACACCAAATCAGCTGTCCTCACTTTCCCCAGCCTATCCATGTGTATCTAACTGAAACAAGAATAGCTTTCTCCTTGCAGGAAACAGAACATGGCTGCCATTCCCAGGAAGAAAAAAAAATGACTTCTAACTGACAGGTTTTGCTTCGCTTCAAACTGATTGCCCACCTGGGTACAGCTGTCATGATATACCTGGTGGTTCTGCCAAATCTAGCACACCATAATATTACCAGGCGGCTGCCCAGTTTCAGGGTTATGATTTTGACAGATCGAACAGGTTTCGATTCGGAATGAATTTGTTTCCAACACATTTATATTCTGGAATATTTCTTGCCTCGGAGGCAAGAAATATTTTAATAATGACAGATTTTCATCACCATGTAATTAATGAAGTGGAAGCAGTAGGGTGTTGCAGAAGTCGGTTTTCTGTTTGCCAAATTATTAAATCTTAATTTGGTTTGTCGCAGGTGCCACGTTCTCATGCTGAAAACCACAAATGAGAAAAAAATGATTTCAGGCAAACCTATTTTTAACGTATCATATTTCGTAAGTTTGAAGAAAGGTTAAGTAAGGCTACTTCCCACACTGTCACCATGCTTGCACAGTGCAGCGAAATTACATTTACATTCAGCCAAGTATTAAACAAAACGCTTCACAGGCGTAAAAGCTGAAAGTATAGCAAATCCACTATACAATTGTCTTTGCTCAAATTGTCTTAAGCAAAGACAATGTGATTTGGTTTAATCCCACTTTTCGGGTAAGTTTTACCTGTCGAGCCAGGCACGATTACTCACCTGTGGATTCGACCACGGGGAATGAATACCTTTGCATATTCTGCAAAATAAATATTCTTTCTCCCCCCCCCCGCCATCTTTTCCTTTTATGTAGATTAAAGGCTTGTGCCTGCCACAAAGGATTAGCAGGAGGTAAAACAAATTTAGAACCTCGATCGGTCGAATTATCTCTCTTACGCTTAAAGCTGCTGACAGCGGAACGGCTGTCATCATCTGAAATGAGGGAACAATAAGCCAGTGAACGTTGTGCTCGGCGCTAATTACAACTGAGTGAAACATGAGGTGGTGGCTAAGTGAAAGCCCGATCGAAATGGGCATTCACTTAACATGAAACATCTTGCAGATGTTTAATGCGGCGCCAACAGGATTGAGACCTGTTGTCAGTTTTCTGAATGTATTTTCCTGTAGTGTTGTGAAAATTTAAAGTTAAACTACCAATCAGAATAAATCATAGTCCTTCTGTGACTATTAAGTAATCCCTCGTAGCCTTTGACACCATCCAATTTTCTAAGAGATTACGTGTTTAATCTCATTGCAGGCAATATCAAGGCCCAAATCAACCAGTTCATCATACTGGTGAGGAGTGTGCCTGGTACGAAGCGGTGTGTTGTGTTACAAAATCATAAACTCCTTCCACAACCCAACCTTTGAAGGTCAGGGCTGTTTGCACAGGGGGTTAAATGCCACAGAAATTAATTTCTTCCCCTGTCAATCTCCGCTATCCTTGTTTCCCCTGACAGTAGAAACCCGGGACGGGGGTTTAACTCCTGCCTCCCCTCCAGCAGCCCCCTCTCTTCACTCATCGTTCTTTCCCACCACCCTTCTTTCATTTCATCACAGAGGTGAAATGGATTTGGCAATGTGAGGTTAATAAAGATTACCCCCAGAGTTATCTTTATGTGATTACCTTAATACACAGCAGAGATCAAAAAGAACCAGGACTAAATTTGGGGAAACTTTCTGGGGGGGGGGCTGTGCAAAGACATGAAAGACCCGGCCTGCATGGCTGCACCATATTGGCTCAGAGTTTTGTGTCCCTTGACTTAATTAATATCCTTTGTCCCAAGATGGAGCTTGGACTGCAACAATATGCAAATTAAGAGTGAGTCGACTTCAACGTGTATTTCGCTTCTTCGTTTTTATTAGTGGCATTCAAATGTAGTCAATGTCGATAAAACATTTATTATTTAGTCAAGGGGAATTTTAAAAAACACTCTAAACCAAATAAATAATTTTAAAAAATATTTGTGTTGCTTGACATCCAGAAGAACAGGCAAATTACATTGTCAAAAGTATTCAGACCTTCGACATATAACTAATCAAACTGCGACGCTACAGTCATCACCCTGTCAAATTGTGCCTTAATTATGACTTCATTCATCATATGTATTCATTGCCATTTTGTCCCTTCATTTCAGTTTTTGATGGGAGACCATGTAATACCATAAAGCAGTCTGCAGAAGTCTGCAACTTCTGCAGGTATGCAGATGCCGTTGCTACAAACCTGTAAACTTTATCTGGCTTTCAGGTTAGCTGAAGTATAGAAAACAAAGACAGTCATGTTTTGGGTTTCTACGGCCACGCAGCTGCCTTACAATACCAAGTATAATGTCAGGTGTCAAGTGCTGTGTCAAAGCACTTGGAGACGCGTTCTTGACTTTAACAAATGATATTTACACTCAATCCAATCCAGTTGGTTTTGGTTTGGCACTATGCGCTGATTGCATTCTAATGAATATATAGTTTGGCGGAGGGACAAATATGACGTTGGGTTGTGTTTCAGGGACTGGGCACTTCTCCTTCAGTAAGACGAAGTTTTACAGCATATAGAAGTCCATAACCCGTTTCTTATTGCCATAACAGATGTCCTTGTGAAGCCTGTTTTATCTCCGTCGTATTTTTTACGTGATAAAACGGTGGAATTTGACACTTTACGCGCAATACGGCTTTTACCACCTGAGTTGGGTAAAAGCTGTGTGATATATTAAGCGGTGTGAGGAGGTTTAGATTGAAAGTGTTCGGTTGCGCAGTGCGAATTTTACAGCGACACCGAATCGGCTCCCTCAAAACCTGCAACCTCAAGCCAACGAAACGGTTGAAACCCCATTAAAATGATGTCGTCAAGGAAAACAATGACTCTGTAAAAGCACAGCCTGTTCAGAGAACAACTAAAGCTCTTTCACGCAAAGCTCCTTGCATGTTTCATTATTTTTTTTGTCATTTTTGCAAACCCAAAGCTAATGGATGATCTTTATGCAAGCTGGAAATATGTCATAAAAGTTGAGCTCTTTTCATCTCCATGACTCATCCAAATTTCGCCACACCGATAATACTGGAAGTCAGGCAACTTTCAACTGATTTTGATATTAACAGGTGTGTTTCTTCTTCAGTTTCACTTGTCAGTCACCAACTGTTTCTTCAATGTCTTTTAAAAAATATTCGTTTTTCCTGCGTTTAACAGGAAGTGGAGCTGTGTCGGCTGAACAGAGAGGATAAGCTCGGTCTGACATTATGCTACCGGACCGACGACGAGGAGGACACCGGTATTTATGTCAGTCAGGTACTTAGAAGCCACTACTACAGCCTTGTGCAACTTAAAACTCTCTCCTGTTTTTTTTTTTTTTTTTTTTTATGAAAGTAGACATTTTAAAAGTCACACAGAAACACTCTGAAATGCCAGAGAACAAGTCTTAGTTTTGGGACTCGTTATTAGTCGTTTTGGAGCGAGAAGTTATTACGAGGAGTTTCTGGAAGCCCAGACCCATTCCCATATCTGTGTTCTAAAGCAGAGAGCGAGTTGAACTGAATTATGGAGGAAGGCGGAAAAGAAAAAATGCTCTGCAGCCAAACACCGACAGGGAATGAGATATGCATGGCCTAAAAGGAAGTCATGTTTGAAATATGATTCACTCGCTTCCCTTCTCGTTTTTCACCTTTTAACATGTTGTTATTCTTTTAATTAGCTCACTGCGGCGGCGGCGGCTCTCGCCTCCGTTTCTTCTCGTAGTTTGAAATGACTTCTTCTGCCATTAACTGCCACTCATCTAAATACCAAACATGCAACGCCAGGCAGGAATATATTACAGAGATTCTGCTAATTCACATGATTGTCAGCTCAGGAAAAAAAAAAAAAAAGATCCCCCTATTGCAACAGTGTTGATAAGACGGAATGAAAACTAATTATTGAGCCATCCAAGAGAAAACCAAATGAATGACGGGATTCTGGGGAGCTTGGGCGACGGGAAATAAATGAGGAAATCCTTCAGTCTGACTGCAGGTGCCGTTTCAATCCTGTTATGAAGACAAAGACAGGCTGAAAGGAAAAGTAAGAGCTGCAATGAGGATGAGCTTTCCCGCACAAAGGCACAGATGGCAGAATCACAGCAGTCAATTTAGCTAGAATCAGTTACACGCTTGCTGTGTCGTTCCCTGCAAAAGGTATATCGAAATTTGACCCATTTTGTCAAATCGCAACCACAAACATCACTGTAAGTGATTCTGTCTGTTATTAGACTCCCGTTAATGTTGATGTTTCATGATTCACTGAGATTACGTACTCTACATCTCTTTCACCTCACTTCCCTCTCTCAAATTTGTCAATTTCTGTGTTCTGAAGAGAGAACCTTGTCCTTGAGATTTAAATGGACCTCTGAGTGTTGACCTGCCAGTTTGTCTGTGTCAGAGGTAACTTCTTCAGGAAACCTCTGTGATGCAGCTGCTATTCTAACCATTCAGTAAACCATGGATCTGAGAGAGCAAACCTGTGGAGGACGGAGCTCCGGTGACATAAAACCAAATGGTTACTTTTCAGTCCAGTCTAAACACACATCGACTTGGATACACCATCTCTGCTGTGAGGCATAGAAGCAGCATCATTGCAGTGGAAAGAAATGTTCTTTCTTTTTTTTTTTTTATTTTATGCAAAAGTTGAAAGAGGAATGAATCCTTGTGTAAGGCACTGTATCCTGCTGTTGTTCTGCTTTTTCAGTTGTTTCTCTTGAATCTGACAAAAAGCTCCAAAACTATTGAAACTGCCTTCCACCGACAGAACACATATATTTGTGTCTCTCATTAAAATGCATGTATGGATATCACTGACGCGCCTTTCGGGAAATGTGCGATCTTATTTTGACTTGTCTACTTATTCTTTTTTTTTTTTAACGTTTCGCACACCTCACTAAGACTATTGATGTTGCACGCGGGGGGGGGAAGAGGGGGAACAACAAAGTTTATGATTGTGCGGCATCAGCGTGCACATCCACCGGGACGCTTTTGAAGAAGGGGATGAATTAAGATATTCAGCCTAAAATTTGCAAGATTTTGTTTTGCGCTTTTTCCATTTTCATTTTCTCACTATCCCCTCCCCCACTTTTCTTTTTGTTGCGTCTCCAACGCGAGTGACGCTCTCTATTTATGCACACACACAAAAACAAACAAACAAACAAACAAAAAAGTTAAATCTGCTGTTGTTTGTAACCATCTTCTGAAACTTGGACATGAATCAACATCAGCACCGACTCAGTCTGCAAAAGCCCCTCTTCAACATGGGGAAAACACAGGCGTAAGAGTGAGGTGAGACAAAAATGTATCTCTCCTTTTGTGGGGTAAAAAAAAAAAAAAAAAGAAGTGTTTTCTGCAAGAGGCGAACATCAAAGCGCAGTCAGAGAGCGTGGCATCGCGAGCTGTATTTGGGAGAATGCATACACGCTCCATGACTTGCTGCCGGCATTGATTTCTGCGTCCTTTTGTGCAGGTGGAGCCGAACAGCATCGCGGCAAGAGACGGACGGATCAAGGAAGGAGACCGCATTCTGCAGGTGAATTATTCACGAACATCAGGTTATGTCATGTTCTCAGAAATATCAGGTGTTTTTTCCAGTCCTCTTCAAATGACCTTTTAATTAACAAAAAGCAAAGGCTGCCTAGAAGGGAAATGAGAAATAAAAACCTCTCGATAGCTTCTCTATCCTTATATGACATTCTTGTAAGAGAATAACTGAGCTGCTGGTGTCTCGAGTCTGGGCAAGGATATGTATATTTAATGACCTGGTTTTATCAGGGAAATTAAAGTCCTTAGTTGCAGTTTCGCAGGCACTACATCATCTGTGAGGACTCGTTCTTGCTCTGCGAATGGCTTCAGCTTCAACAAAAGGTCGTTCTTTCTTTGCGAACAGAACCGCGGGCTAATAATTGCCGTTTAAAGCAAAAAGGGTTATCTCAGTTTTCATATCTGGTCTGAAGCAGATCTACATTTCACCAGATCGTTTTGCCATTTGTCGTTTTTCGCACTGAAACACTGGAGTAACAAACTTGAAAATGAATGACCCCTGACCCCAGACTTGCCTATAATTGGCTCACTCTTTTCATGGCCTGACAACTTTCAACTTGTTTTATTTATTTATTTATTCATTTATTTATTTATTCATTTATTTATTTATTTATTTATTTATTTATTTTAGCTGAATGTTGGCCTCCTGCTATTCTGAAAAAATAACATAAAAATGAAGAGTTGTGCTTCAGAAAATGTTTTAGCGCAAAGACGTGTTGTCACTGAGTGGGGAAGGAAAAAGCCAGATATTGACCAGTCAATATTGATCACAATTACTTACCTAAGTTTCAGCGTGTCTCACAATGTGCTCATTGATATTTAAAAGAAAAATCGATTTTGGTCCTGCAAACTGAAAACGAACAGATTCCGGTCACTGGCCACCATGTTGACTCTTAACCGTCTCTCAATCTCTGATACTGAAAAACAAAGGAGTCTTCAGATGACGTGGAGCTGGATTTGCATTGATTTCACTTTGGGGTTATTATTAAAATAAATGTTTTAATTTGGGAAGCAAAGGAGATCATTAAAAACCAGATTTGTGTATCATAAATATCAATAAAAGTGTTACCTACTGTCTAGGAATCCCCTTTTACTTCTGGTTGTTTAAGTCAGATCCCTTGCTTCATCTCGGTAAAGTGACATTTTAAGTAGCTTGCAGTCCAAGTAGAAGTCTTTGAATCCTCTTTATTAATTGTATATTGACCTCTGAGTATCTCCCTTCTCGCAGTGTGTTGTTTGTTTCCTTGTCCTATGAATGATTGGGTGGGATGCGACCTGCTATGCTCCTGGCCCTATTATCTTCCTCTGACAGCCCCATTACTCTAGTGTGGAAAAGATGAACGCCACCTGTCAAAGAACAGTTAATTGTATGTCTGGATGGTCTGGTGAGAGCCGAGTTCCACTATTGACTCTCCTCTCCAGAGTGTGTAGCCTCTCTTGTGTATTCATATTAGGAGCAAGTGGCAGCAGAGAGGAAGGAAGGCGGACGGCGGATGAGACGTGCAGAGAGATTAAAAAAAGAAGTGTGTGGAAACGAAGACTAATGGAGAGTGAAAATATACGGATAGGGGGGGAAGAAATTAAAGAGGCTTAGAGTTAAGAAAGATCAATGATACACACAAGAAAAAAAACCCCAATCCATCTTTTCTTGCAGCTTAATTGCGTGTAATTTAAACGACATGTATATTATGCTAATTTTCCCTCTCATGTACAATGTCGGTCTTTGGTGTGCAGATAAATGGCTTTGAAGTGCAAGACCGGGAGAAAGCTGTTGCCTTGTTGTCGAGCGAAGAAGCAAAGAGCATCAGACTCCTGGTGACAAGGCCAGAGATCCAGGTAAACACGCACACACACCCACGCAGCCCTCCTGCCCCGTCTTTGACAACCTGTGTCATGTCAGATGAAAGCGACTGCTGCTTGAGAGCCTTTCGCTTTTCTTTCCTGCCAAGGTGATTGTTTAGAGTTCCCGCGCGCGCGCTCGCTCGCACGCACTCGCGCACGCACACAGTCACGGGCGCGAAGCCTCAGAGAGGACTCTTGACAAGATCTTGTGATTACAGCTGGAAGAGGAGGCCGTGTGGCTGGATGACGAGCAGCAGCGGCTTGTCGAGGAGCTGAAGATGGAGATTCTGGAGGAGAAGAGGAAGCAGAGAGAACAGAGCTTTGAGATGGCAGATGGGGTGAGTAAAACAAATCAAAATACGAGACAAAAAAAAAAAAAAAAGAGAGACGGCGGAGAAAGGTCGGCGACAACGCTACAGTTGATGTATGCGACCGCAGCATCGTTCTTACCAAGGCGGTGGGAAGTCGGAGGAGATGGGTTTTTGGCCTTATGACCGTCGTGTTACCCACAGATCAGATTGTATTGATTAATTCAAGCTGTAATTTATGTTTTCTTTCCATTTCAAATATTTGTAGTATATTTTAAATGTTTCTTGACCTTTGTTTCTAATTGATTTTGGTTGAATCAATTAGAAACAGCTAAAGGACTTAAATATCAAAACAAATACAACTTCTTTCGCTGTTCCCCTGTCCTTATCCTTAAGGTCCATTTCACATGGGCTTAAAACGACTCCATGAACTGAAGAACTCCACTGCTATTTGAATGTCGCTGAACAAAGCTTTTATTTCAGTGGGAAGACAATAAAATTGCCGCACTTTTAGGGCTCCCTAAATAAATTATTCTTTGCATCCTTCCCAGCCAGCCTTCATTTCTTTATAAAGAAGGAAAGGCTTCAACCTCTCCTTTACTTTTAACATGCAATATACTGAATTTCCATTGAACGTCTGCAACTTAAATGTTCTTGTTTTACTTTTGGCCATCTCCGGAATGACGCCGCAGCTCTTGTAAGCAGAGTAAAGAGTGTTTTGTTTCTCCATTTGAAGCTTCAAGGCGATGAGGACGTCACGACAGACACGGCCACCTGTTCTTCCAACAATCAAGACAGTGGATTTGGGCGCAGCACAGACAGTACCGAGCACCAGCCCTTATTGGCGAGACTTTACAGGAGGAGCCCCGCGCAGTGCCTGAGGGACCGATGGCAGCCAGAACATCCACACACCAGACGGGGGACTGTTGTACCACAAGACGCCCAGAGCACAAAAACCTATTCAACGAGCCAAGGCAACGGAAGCGTAGTGAGTATTCGTAACAGTGGATGCGGAGTTCGAGGTTTAGAGAACTGCTTCCAGCAACTTTTAGAGCTCAAGTGCCAAATACGAAATGGGGGCGAATGTGGAGTGTACTCCATTAGACACAGTATAGAATGTAGTCTCACTGGACAAGGTGGAGGGGATGGAGACAGTGAAGGTGATGCTGGTGCAGGGGGAGGAGTGGAGCAGGAGTTGAAAATGCTGAACGAAGAGCTGCGCAGCATTGAGTTGGAGTGCCAGAGCATCATGCAAGCCCATCAACTACGCAAGTCCCAGCAGCTGGAGCAATCGCAGTCTGCGCCCTGCTCACCAGGAATGAACCACAAAAATGGACAAAAGCGGCACGGGAGGCTGGCCGACATTCATGAGTACCCCGAGAGGTCTGACAGCGATAGAGTTCGTGAGAAGGACAGTTCCAGTGCCTACAACACAGCGGAGAGTGCCCGGTCCACACCTCTAGGCATGGAGAGATCCCCTGATCACTCGCTGCAGAAACAGATCAGCATTACCAACCAGAAAAACCTCAGACTTGCCTCTTCTGCACCATCCAATCCCATTCCTATCCCCAAGCCTCAAGGCACACATAGGCCTTGCAGGCCAGCCGATCACGGCCCAGTTATCTCCAGCAGCCCCGACCAGAGCAATCCTTCGCGGTCTGAGTCGGACCCAGCACTACCAGCGGACGATGAAAGGTGCGACAAAAACGGGAGGAGCAGAGACTCGAAAAGAGCTCTTCCTTATGGCGCTTCATATCAGACGGGCACCTATCACGGCCAGGGAGGATCCAAGCAACTTCAGGTTTGTATTATGAAAACTTATCTATGTAGCACACGTCTACCTAAAGCATTTCTGAATAACTTTGTGGCCAACGTCATCTTTTTTGCAGAGCTATATGCAGCTGCTCCAGCAGCACTCGTCCCTGGAGTATTCACAGAGCCAGCTGAGTCTCCTTAGCGTGTGTCGAGATCCCATGCACCGCAACGGTCGTGGCGGGGAGCCTCGCCTGGAGTGGAAAGTCAAAGTCCGCGCAGATGGGACTCGCTACGTCGCCAGGAGACCCGCTCGCGACCGCATACTTAGGGAGCGGGCACTTCGAATCAGAGAAGAGAGGAGCGGAGGCATGACCACGGATGACGACGCGATGAGCGAGATGAAGATGGGCCGCTACTGGAGCAAGGAGGAAAGGAAGCAGCATTTGGCAAGAGCCAGAGAGCAAAGGAAGAGGAGGGAGTTCATGCAGAAAAGCCGCCTTGAATGCCTAAAGGAGGGACCGGCGAGCGGAGCCGAGGGCAAAAAGGAGATCAACATCCTGGAGCTCAGTCACAAAAAGATGATGAAGAAGCGAAACAAAAAGATTCTGGACAACTGGATGACCATCCAAGAGCTGATGAGCCACGGGGCAAGAGTCCCAGAGGGGTCTACTGTTCATAATGCCTTTCTTTCTGTCACCACTGTTTGAGAGACGTGTCTAAACATTTGCTGCAGGCATACTTTTAAAATCAGGTGCATCGTTGCTTTGTTTTGGAAGTCGTCACTCTGTGAAACCACTGTAAATGGAGAAATGTCATTGGCGAGAAACTCTGTAGCATTCCCTGAGCGACTCTTTTGCAAGAATGTCCAGCCTTCAGTACCACACGTCAGTCATTTAAAACTCGGCGCAAGATGCTTTTAAACCGGACCGACGTTTTTTTTTGTTTGTTTTTTTCAATGATAAGGTGGTGCCTAGTAGCATGTCGGTTCAGTCAGTTCATAAAACGTGAACGGACCGACAACCTTTTGTATGCTCTGTTTTGTGTCTTAATATCTGTCGTTTTTATGTTTCATAATATATGAAGCAGTTTTGCTTGCCTCATTCGAGCTGGCCTTTTATATGGGGAAGATTGCAGTATTTTTTACACTTTGTAATCTCGAATTTTGTAAGAGTTTTTTTTAACGCAGAGTGTCGATGTATTGTAAGCGATTATCGTAATTTCCTATCTATATTTGTATCACCAAACCCGCCACTGTCGAGGGGAGACTATTTGATTGTACCGAAGCTAATGCTGTACGCCAGACCAGCGACACAGGAAATAAGAAATCTCAAAAGAAAAACCCTGCAGGAGACAGTTGTCAGTTTACGCCACTATAAATGTCAACATGCCATGTCAAAGAGACATTTTGGACACGAGTTCGAAGGGTTCTTTGAAACAATTTTACCTCAGCTCGCAGTTAAAACTGAACTATGAAGAAATCCAATGCTTTGCTAATGAAATCATCACCTGATACTTTCAAGTTTGAACCTGTGAGATAAGTTTAAATCCTTTGAGCTTAATTTATATTGTTTACTTGCTAATTGTATTTATTGTAAATTAAGTTAATGGTCTCCCCCGGTTCTCTTACCGTGGGGCGTCCCGGGGAAAGCAACACTTTTCAATGCGCCGGGAAGACTTTGTATCATATTTTCAGCCTTTCGGCGCTGCTGTTTTTACTGCAGAAGAGGCCTCAAATTGAGTAATTGTTCATAATGTTTGTAAAACTGAATAAAGAAAGCAACAAAAAGCATTGTCCTCTTGTCCAAAGTTTTTAACCTTGTGTTTATATATAGCATATTGATTTATGTTCATATTTGTTTGTTTTTTTTTTAGATTAATCTTCAGCCTCATTTACCGCATCAAACAACTGAAATTTCATTCCAAGGCTCACAGGCAATCACAGCCTACGAGTCTTGGATTAGGACACAAGATTAGACCATTCATGGCCTGACGGCATGAATGGTGATTCACCCTGTTGTTGCCTTTCACTGTTCTCATGTATTCATATTGGACATGACTGACGGTGTGGAAGGCCGGGACGTGTGCGTGTGAGGAGCAATAGCATGGCTGCGCTGTGATGGCATTAAAGCTAAACTATCCTCCCATTTCAACGCATTGAAGAGACAGCGGTGAAGTCTCCGCTGCCCCTGTCCACAGCCCAGTGAGCTGAGGAATTAATGAGGCACTTCAGACCGGCATCCTCATCACCGGGGGCCTTTATGCATAATATTAAATCAGGTAAGCAACACATCCGCCTCCCTCGAACCTTGCCTCCCTTCCCCGTATTGTAGCCAGGGCACTAGTATCCTAGTGGCAATAAGTGGGGGAGGCACGAAGAAAAAGAAACAAACATTGCAATCAGTTTCTAAGGCGCAAAGGAAAAATAATTGGGTGCATTTGAATGTTATGTTACACCCCAGTTGTTTTCTAATCACAAGCTGGCTTACATTTTCATCCATAACAGCAAAAATAGCTGTGGTTGTGAGGCGGCGATGCTTTGGAATAACTTTTCTTTAATGTTTCATGGCAGCAGGTATCACAGAAAATCAATATCTTAAAAAAAAAAAAAAAAAAAGCATAAAAGTTTCATTATATTTCTATTAAAGGTGAGTTGAGAGCTTGGATTATCACGATCCCCTTTTTTAATCGACATAAAAGGACATTTTGTTGTTTGTGGATGAAGGAGTGACAAATCCATTTGCAGAAAGCACTGGTGGTCGATGAGTACGTCGACAACATGTCCAAAATATCCACAGTTCTGACACACGTGCTGATTGCAGCTGTTTGGTTAAAGTGACACTTGACTTTACTTTGATGTTACCAAAAACGCAGCTGGACAAGATGAGTGCACACATGCTGGTAGGAGAGCTAAAGGGCAAAAAAACAAAAAACAAAAGCAAAAGACAGAAATAATGTTAATAAGATTGGTCAGAATCTATAAGAGATACAGCCTCTCATTCCTGAGTACAGAGATTTTTTTTTTTTTTTTTACTGCCCTTTAAGTGTTTTGTTACAATTTGCAGGTGTATAATTGCTTAATCACGAAAAAGGCATTGCACAGCTTTGGTTATGAAATCAGAATTATAAGAGGGTTTAACAAAATGATGAGACGGCCTCAGTTTGATCATGTTCACGATTCTTTATTAAGACCCAACCAAGTACAGAGATGTGAAAGAGAATTTCCCACCTTATGGATTTAATCTGTTTGTGTTTTCGTCTTAAAAGTTTCAGGGTGAAACCAAAAATGTGGCTTTTAAATGTTTAATTTATAACTAAAACAAAAGACCTCACCTTCCGCACATCAGTACGATTAACTGAATAAAACAACGTTCGTTGCTGAGGTTGTGAATGATTTCTCCTCGTCTGAATCTGCCTGATTCGGATCCCGACAGCTAAAGTGGAGCAGTGAAGGCAGCAGAGACGGAGAAAACAAGCCTTTTAATCTAACGATGCCTTTGAAGCTCGCAGGGGAACCAGAACAAAGTCGGGCGTTCTTTGCTCCGACTGAAGCTTAAACGTTGTGATGAGAACCAGGTGACACGTTGTGCATGACTCCGAGTCCTTGAAGGTGATTATATGGTGTTCATACGTGGAGGGAGTCGACTGAAGCTGCGTTGTAATGAAAAAGAGGACGTTATCAAAATGTGGCATGTCAATTTGATCGTTCAATGCAGCGAAATCAAAGACCGAAGGCGACAAAAACAGGACAGAGATAAATGTGTCAGGGTTGTTTTGGGGTTTTGTTTTTATTTGATTTTAGTTTTATATTATTTTTGTGTCTTTTTTTTTTATTAGATTTGCTTTGTTCCTTCTTCCATAATCAAGTTCCCCACTCATTCTCAGTCACTCCTTGCTGGTTCCTTTTATGTCCTGTTATTTTCTGTTTTTGTTTTTCTCTGGTTCCTGGTGATTTTTGTAAGTTTTCTTCATCATTGTTTATGAAACATTCTTCATCTGCCTTTGGGTCCAACTTAGCCACTACACAGCATGACAAAATGTTTTGTTTTTTTTACTTTTATGTTGTCCCTCTTTATCTTGTTAAAATATTGAATAGTGTTTTAAAGGAAAGAGAAATATTCCTTCAAACACAAACATCTTCTTTGAATCAGTCAGACAACAGTCAAGAAACTTCCATAACATTAAGTTCAGTCCAGTTACGTCTGACATAATAAATGTGCTATGTTCTAATTTGCTTAGCTTTTGTTGTCTGACCACAAAGTGAACCAATGTCTGTTTTATTTTCATACTAATTTTGTAAAAGTGAAAAGTTATGCAGATTTTCCACCATCTAGTTCCTCCGAATCCTGAAAAAAAAAACTGAGTGAGAAGAAATAGCAAATACTGTCAGACAAAAAAAAAAAAAAAAAAGAAACAATAAATTACATCAAATGTCATCAGACATTGAAAACTGGTTTGATGACAGTCATGACTGGTCAAAAGCAGGTAAATGTGTAACGCTGCTATTCATTTCAACAAATGCCAATGATTTAAATTAGCATTGGGGTCAACGCTGCCTGGCTGCTGCTACAGGTCAACTGACTTGTACTCGCAGGGGATAAACTTCATAACAACCTGTTCAGGTGGAAGGGAAAAAAAGGGTCTCCTGTTTACAAAATACATCTGGAAAGACATGCGCATTTAAACATTATCTGTTGCTGTTTTGTCGGCGCAGCAACGACAAAACAGCAACGTCCATTGTACATTCTCTGTGCAACACAATCAGGACTTGTGCCTGCGTCTAGAATAAACGACTGATTAGAGCTGGTAGATGACGGTTAATTTTCCATTCATTAAACGTCTATTCATGGCTCCAATTATACACTAATGACTGATTCTGGGTCCTAATTAACAGTATTTTCTTCGCTGTCTCGTTGTCATGAAGGACAAGTCAGTGAACCTGCATCTCTGCTGCTCAACCTTATTGAACGCTTTACATGTTTGATTTGGTTGGTGAAATATTTCACTCTGTGCTCATCACTCCTGGTGTGGCTCTTCATAGAGATGAGCGACTTTAAAAACGACAACAAAAAACACCAACGAACTAAATTCATTCAGCAACATTAACACATGTTCATTTGCAGTCCTTGAACGTTGCACTTGCACCAGTTGACGCCGCCTTACTGATGGGCCAACCTGCAAACTCAGCAGTTTCTCATCAGCTCATCAAATCACAGCTTGACGAGACAAACAGGACTCTCCTCAGGTAACAGATTGTTTGCTGTAGTTTGTGGTATTTTGATGTTAGGATAACATTTTCTAAATGTGATATAAGAAAATGTGTAAAAAGTGAAGCGCTGTATGATTGTGGAAACACATTTAGGAGCTCTGCCTCCTAAACAAAGTGAAGTTTAGGCTTTTAAACATTTCTAGAAGTAGAAATATATATATTTTTTCTTAATTAGTCCCAATGATGGAAGCCATCTTCTATTTTGTGCTTGATAAGATGTTGATAAGATGTGTCAAAGAGTAGACGCAATAAAACTAATGTATTTGTCTCACGATAATGAATTTATGATGACGCATCAGAAATGAAAATGTTAACCAGTTGGTCTTGTCTATCATTCCTTGTTTAAAAAAAAAAAAAACTTTAAAGAGTTAACCAGATCAGCCACTGATATCTTTCAAAGACATACCAGGAAGCACTAATGGATGTTTTAGTTTTTTTCTTCTTCTTTCCAAGCGCACAGTCATTCAGAGTTGTGAGATTCTCAATAAAGACGGCTCAACTTCTGCCTAATGAGAATTATGAAATATTCAGAGGCCCAGCACCACTGCAGATTTAACGCTTGAGATAATTGGGCAAGAATACAGAGAAAGAGCAGGAGGCAAAAAAAACCACCAAATATCCTTTCATGGGATGTTGGAGGGAGACGTTGGGGGTTTTTTCCTGTGTAACATCCTCCTTCCTTTTCGCCAGTTCGTACTACAATGCAGTATCAATCTAATTGTTTATTTAAAGATAACTTTTTTCTTTTTTTTTTTTTTTTTTTTTTTTGTCTCAGTGACAATAGAAAGAGCTTCCATGTGGTTTGGTCACGCGGTGGATCTGAAGCATGGTTTATCCTGTGGGCTGAAGGCTTTTGATTGAACAGCGATGTGCTCAACTATTGATCCAGCTGACTGCGTCTGATCTCGCTGCTTCACTGAAAGCATCATTACGGGCTCGCTGGTTTTAGAGTGCTTTGCTGAGAACGCCGGCTCTACTCCGCTTGGAGAGAGTTCGCCGCACTCTGAGCGAGACGTTAAGAAAGCTGTTATTTTTGTTTGGGTTTTTTTGTTTGTTTTTTTTTTTTTTTGCCTCCATTCGCTTTTCTCTGTTGCTCTTTTAGCAGCAAACATCAGAAAAACCTTTTTATTCTTGACACACACACACACACAAAAAAAGCCTTATAAAGTTGTATAAAAGGAAAATGGGCAAAAAGAACAGAAGTCCAACTGTATGGTGCTGTTAGGAGAGGTCACTCTGAAAGCCCAGCTGCTGGTTTGGTCGTCCGACAATCCCATAAAATGACCAAAATGAAAGTCTTGCTTATTTCGAAGCACATTAAGCATAATATGCCACTGAATTGCCTTTTGTCACACAAAGATTGCGACCAGGTTGGTCAAGTTTGAAACTCCTGAAGCAACATGTTGCCATTATTGCAGGATTGACAGAAATAAGAAGAACTGCAGCAGCAGCAGCAGCAGTCTCTCATCTCCCATGGCGCCTTGCTGGCAGGAGGAACCCGAGACGCCGTTTCAACTTGAAGAACTTTCTCCAGGTGGCAGGTTAATTTTCTCATGCTCCCTTTTTTAAAAAATAAATTTTTTTCATTTTTTACCTCTTTGATTTCTATCACATGTATTTCAGCTGTGACACTTGGGGATAAAAATAGCACCTGACTCCATTTATGTCAGGCTGCTTGTGATCTGTGGATGTTAGAGGTCTTCCTCCTTTTCACTTTCCATTTAAGCTTGGATCATTAATTAAGTTCGACTTTAATTTGACACTACACATGTTGATCCTTGTACATTTTATTTGCCAGTTTTTAATTAGCTTTTGTGTTGTCTATAAATCTTTCTTTAGTCATAAAAAGACAGAAATTAGAGTCAGTAATTCTCGTTTGTATTGGGATCTACCTCCAAAAAAAAATGACTGAATTTTAAAAGAAAGTATCAACTCTGGTATACTTAACATAGAAATTTCCTCAGAATCAGATTTCTCACTTTCTTTAATTGTGTAATCCAGCTCCCCGATAAAGATAATTCAGCTTTAATGTCGATACTTTCTTTTCTTTTTAATCTTTCCCGAGACCAATAAACTTGGTATTAATCACCAGCTTCTGTTTTAAACAAAGACAAAAAAAAAAAAAAATCAGTATTCAGCTCAGGGAAGAAATCGTGATGTAACGAGAGGTAATGCTTTCCGATCACTTGCACGGTGTTTCAGGCCCGTCATGATGTCACTTACAGGATAATTAAGTCCAGCAACGTTGCATGTTGAGAGGAACATTCTGAAAGCTTGCACAAAGTTGGGCCTCCGCAGCACCGGATGCACCGCAGTCCTCCTTGAAGTCTGCGAGGACCGTGTGCCGCGATTCACCCTGCTGACTTGTCCCTGACTCGAATTAGCTGATGCAACTTTATGTTTATTGAGATTTACACTTGCAGGAATCCAATTATGATTTGCTGTAAGCCGGGAAAGCTGCGAAAACGTCGCGGCGAGGTACAAACCTCTTAGCGAAATTACAAGACGACGCAGCCGTAAATCCAAAAAGGTGCAAATTGAAGTAAATAAACGTGGCGTCCAAGTAAAAGCTCCGGCATTCAGAAGGAGCTCTTGTGGCTATTTCAGTTCGTTTCCCGAGACGCTGAAGTGTTTTCGAAAAGTTTATTCCCACAGAAGTCATGGATGGTTCCCTCCAAGTGGATCCCTATAACCAAGAGCCATTAAGGCTCGATGAAAGCAAATTGATTTTCCAGAACAAGAGGCGTCTCTGTGAGATTACCTCAGCCACTGAGAAGACATGCTTATATTATTTTTGTTAATACATTTTATATGACTAGACAGCAGGAGCGCAGATGGCGCTTCCGTCTCTCACAGCCCCTTTGAAGCAGCGCAGAAGGAAGAACACGGTAAATTAAAACCCATAAGTCCAGAAACTTGACACAGTTGCTGCAGATTTTACAAGAAGCAGGCAGACCGATGTGGTTAAATCGCACCGGGAGTGAAGGAGAGTCTGGGGGGTTGGAAAATGTGGTTAAAAGCAGCTTTGTTCAAGTCATTCCGTCAATATTGCAAAATTTGTAGAGGCTTCAGTGCCGAGTTTGGTTGTTGTGTGACGGGTCGAAAACAGAACAGCATGGAAGTCCAGAAATCTCGCAACTCCAAAAAGGTCGAGACCTGATAAAAGCAAGAGGGTTTATCTAAGCTTCCAGAAATTTCTCCTCTGCAACTCCAGTCCTGTTGCACAATTAAAGCTGCGAGATCTGATCTGCTGCTGTCTGCATAATGAGAAGCTTATCTGAGTGTAGATTTCCTGATGGTCCTAATAGAGCTCAAGATCCGCCCAGAGAAGCTTATCTTTGTCTTTTTTTTCCTCCACCGTTAACGGCTCCGGCTAGTGGAGAGGAGGAAACGGGCTCATTTAGAAAGACTGAGAAAATTCAGCGTTTAATTGACGTAGATCTATTCATTGAGGGGGAAAAACAGGAAAACGGTTCCATGTTAAAACAGTAACCATATAAAAACACACACAGAATGTGATTCTTCATACAGGAACCCCATCTTTCTAACAGGACCTTGTATTTTTCATATGAGCCACTCAGATTCAGGGATAATCCTCGATTCAAGAACTGAGAAGAAAAAAGTAAAGAGGTTCCAGTGCAGTTATTTGTGTTCTTTGTGGTTCTAGACGTATAAACAACCAATTTTGAAGATGATGTGTCCAAAGCAAAACAAGCGCTGAGCTTCTCCCGATTTGGCTCGCCGTTTCCATGACGGTCATTTTCTGCCGCCACTTTTTGAATTCACAAAAATGGAGTCTCGTTTCAGACCTGCGTTGCTTTGACCGTGTCTCCCAGATGTTTGTCGACCCATTTCCTGCCGGACGTTCCCATAATTTACCTCGGATGTCAATTTTTTTTTTCAAGTCCTGATTATGTCGTGCCGTCAAACGACTTTTGCGGGATGCTTGGAGGAGAAACGGGCCCACAGCGTCATAGGTTGTCCGCCGTGCTTGACCTTGGGCGGGTTGTTTGTACTTGAAAAGCTCAATTTGACCTTTCAAGAACTATAAGTTACATGAAATGCTTCTGAACAAGTCGAGATGTGATTGGTTTGGCTCTTGTCAAATAAATATTTATCCATCAGCCTCGTCCGCTACAGTGAACTAAGAGAGTTATTTGCCAATAGTATACATTCAATTGATAACACTGGGGAAACAGATACTTTATGCATTACTGATAAATAAATCTCTGTTTCCCAGCCAGTTAAATTTGCTACCTTGGCTATGATGGACAATAAAAAAAGAAAGTTCTGTGTCTTTTCGCGCATCGATCTTTGTCAGGGTCTGTAGGAAGAGATGAAAGCCAAACTTTCTGAAATACATGTAGTCTATAGGTAGGGAACCCTTGAGCCCTGTGTTCCAGATAAAAGGTTCGGTCCAAACTCAGGACAGGGAAGGTGTTCGCTAATGATAGGCCTTTTTACTTCAAAGCCATTGAGGCTGACAGGCTGCAGTAGCTCGAAACGTCCAAGATGGGCTTTTTTTTTTTTTTTTTTCCTTCCTTCTTTTTCTTTTTGGCAGTCTGACAAGTGAAGGAGCAGGCTTGTAATGATCGCAGAGCTGCAGAAAGGGACAGGTTAGCAACAGAAAGCAGAAATAATGATGGCCAACAAAGCCGGGCTGGGCGCAGAAAGCATCAACCACCGGGAAGAGGGACGAGAATCAGGAACTCTTCTCGGTGTACGTCTGTCGGCCGAAGACGCCGCAGCTGAAGCGTTGGCGCTCTCTGGAAGAAAAGCGAGAAAACGCTTTCGTGAACGGGTCACTCTGAGCAAAGACTGAACACTTTTTTTTTTTCCTCTGTGGCACGAATCGGTTTGGTTTCGCTGCCCCTCCATCTGATGAGCCAACAATGTGCACAGCTCAGGACGACGTTCGAACTCGGCAGAGAGGAAAATACAATGCAGTGAGGAGTAAAAAGAAAAGAAAATATGCTTGTGGAAAACGCATAAATACATAGCAGGCTGTTTGACAACATGACAGAGAATTGTTTGCTTTGGAATTGATTCTGCTAATTAGCAGAGCTTTACTAATCTCCACTTCATGGCCAGTCGATACAGGCCAGATCCGTACACTCCATGTTTTGCTTTGGGCTCTTATCGTGTCGTTAATCAATAAAACGGTTGTTGTAATTTGCTGCAGCACTCACGTTTTGCTTATCGCTGGAACAAGCATTATAATTCGCGGTGGTCTTAAAAGTTGAGTGAACCTTACCTTTTGAATAATCTCTGCTCCCACAAACTGCAACGCCAGAATAGTTTGAGAATGACTAGCAGATCAATATCGTGATCATGTGCTTTTATCTTCTTCAGACGTTTGAGTTATGTGGCGGTCAAAGGCATCATTCCCAGGACAACATCTGTATTTAGTTTACACACCAAACCCCTGGGTTTATATCATCATCATCGTCATCTTCATCATCATGATGCAGAACCTTCTTTTCCTGTCAAAATGATGTGTATTTTAAATTTATCAAGGCAATTCTAAGTTTGGACGCAAAGTGAGAGAAATGTCATTGGCCGTCTCTGACACACTTCTAAATGTCCTAATTCTCACTTTCACTTTCTGGGCTTCCCTCCCTTGACTTGGATTGTTTCCAGACAATTTTTGACCTGGCCAATCAGGGAGCAGGAGAAGTGGTGAGCGACGACGTCGGTTTTCTGCATTGTTTCCGAATCGTATTCTGTCTGCAGTTTGCAGTGGAGGACTTTAACGAAGCCTTTCGGTCCGTGTTTTAATACCATCTTATTATTCTGTGTGTGGAAAAATAAAATAAAATAACTCCACTTATTTGACGTTATTCCTTATTTGTTGGCTGGTAACACCATCCCTTCCCTGTTGGGTCCTCCATTATCAGGTAATCGACTCATTCACCTTCCTAAATGTCCTTTTCAATAACCCCAGAAGTTTCCTCAGGGTGCTGATTCCCTGTTAACAAGCAATAAAGTACAGTTGAGCTAAGACCTTTAATCCTCCAATCCCTTCATTGGCGATGGAGGGGGGAGAGGAATCACCTATGGTCAGAAGAGGTGGGGGGATTAAAATGTTTTCGCGTTTTAAAGCCGGGCCGTCTACAGATCCGTCTTGGCTTCCCCCCCCCCCCCCGGCGTCAGAATCACCTGAGCCGTACGCCAGCATCGTGTGTCCACACATAATTTAAATGCAAATGGCTAATCACCCCCTCCGGCCCAAAGCTTCGCAGGAATCAGACATTCATTCCGTTATCAGGTACGCAGGGAACTCGGCGCAACTACAATCAAATAATTAAATTCGCATCTTTATGCGCCCAAGAGTAATGTTTGCTTGGTTTCCATGCAAGACCCACGCGCCAGTGGTGATTTTGTGCAGAAGGCATTTCATTTGAAACAGAACCCAACGTCAGAGAGAGTGTGTCTGTAATGATCTCTGGAGCTTGTTGTTATCGAAGTTGTGGAATATTAAAAAAGAAAATACATATATATATATATATATATATATTAGCTCGAGATGCAATACTTTTTCATTTTTCCACCTTAATTACATTTTAATGCCAGTGTCGGCATTTAACCTTTTCCGACACCGATGCATTAGTCGCTCTCCTTGTTCGGCGTAAACACAGGGGAATGGATCCTCGGAGCCACACCAATTACTGGTCCTGTGTGAAGCCTCCTCTGCCTTCCCAGACAGCTGGGGGAGACAGAAGAGAGTAAATCACACTGGGAGCTACTGTACATGGTAATAAGCAGAGCAGAATGTTGCATTTTTTATGGCTCTTGTATCGAGATGCCTCTCGTATTTAGAGGTCAACTTTTGTTTATTATCACCTTAAATGTCCTCTTTTTCACACTGAAAGCTGACTCATAAATATTGAATAGAAAAGTGTTTTTAGATGCGCTCCGACAATGACGGATCACGCGACGTAAAGACGAGACGAATAGCTAAATGAGTCGTCTGACTCAGCTTTATAATACAAGAGAGAACTAAATGATATTAAAGGATTCTTTTTTGGGTTTTTTTAGAAGGAGGGGCCATAAGGTACGCAATTATTATTCGATGAGAGATGAATCTCTCAAGCAATCCCCCTGTGATGAGTGAACTCGAGCTCGAAAGGCTACAACAATTCAGCTCGAGGCTTCGTGCGTCGTCTTTTTGAATAATTGCCCAATTTCTGCATTCACGGTATCCTCCGCGGTCACGCTCCCGAAGAAACTCGACGCTTTCGGTGTCAGAAAAGACAATGAATTCACGTCGGCGCTTCAGGCACGGTGGGCGGCGGACAGTCGCCGTTTCTGAATCCGTATTCACGAGTCAGAGAGGTCACTTCCACCTGTGTGTGGCCTTTTCCTTTCCCGGTCTTGCATGAGTTCCTACACGAATAAAACTCCATGAAGAGCAAGGCTTTCCACCACAGCAGTCCCAGAGCTTAGCTAAGTGCTATTACAGAATCAATTTGTTGTTGTTTTTTTCTCCCATCTAAATGCATACAGTACAGTAAACAGTGGGTTATCTTTCATATTCTGAATCATTGTAGAGCTTACCAGCACACATCAGCTAATGCTGGTAGCTCTATAAATGAATGACGTATAATCGTCAAAATTTAGTACTGCTTTTATGGATGGCGGCCATTTATAATAACAACCAGTAGTTTTCGTTTTTAGGTTGTTTTTTTTTGTTTTTTTTTAACATTTTTGCATTCCTAAAATTAGCATTTTTTTTATGATGGTGCAATCTGTCTTGACATGTTTGGAAGATGTCACATACCTTTAATTACGTTCAATTTTTTTTATTTTTTTTCATTTAACGGCTCAATTACATTTTTTTTAGCTTGCCAAATTTTGACTAGTGATGCAACCCACAACGGATTTTTACTGAATTTCAATCACGGCAAGAAGCAGAAAGATGGAAGGAAAAAAAAAGCAAAGAAGTTCCAAACATCATGGTAACCTCACAGAACGAACACGTCAAATTCAAATTTTTTTATTTATTTATTTTTTGTTAGAAATATGTCCACGGCTATTCTGGTCTCATTTAATGTGCAATTAATTAGGCTGCAAACTTTAAAAACAAAACAAACTTCAAAATGTGCACAGAGTGACGCCTCTCTTCTCAACAGCAAGCCACTGTTTTTCTCTTGTCCTTTTTCCTCCAGCAGTGTTTTTATAGCTTCTGTTGTTTGTGCTTGGCAGCCTTACAACATGACATACAATGTCACACCTCTAACTCTGACATGCACATGTCAAATGAAGCTGAACTAAATTGGAACGTCGACGCGACTTTAAGGAACATATTGCAGGCATTGAGTTGCCTGCAACATATCGAGTGTGCAATTCATAGCAACCAGATTTGCTATTAAGTTGATCCCGTTCCACTTTACGAAGAAGCTCCGTGGAGCAACCCGACACGTCACAAAGCTAATAATTCACCTCAAGGCACTGAAAGCATCGGGTTGTCGAGGTCCCGCCCCCTTTATTCTTGTTGTTCAGTACATGGTTTTTCAGAACACGTTTGTCAAAATGCATATCCTCCCAAAAGTGTTCTGCAGACACCTCTATCCAAGGACAAATCAATTAGCGGCGAACAACAGGCAGACCGGTTTTGAAGGATGTCGGCGCCTGTGCCTTAGGTGAGAGGCGTTGGATGGTGGAGAGCAACTGTCAAGTAGGATGCTCATCTAAGTGATTCCCACATGTCATCCACACACACACACACACACGCACACAGTCCTCCGCGGAGCCTCCGCCAGTATCAGACACGTGTTCCACAAAGAAGCCGCTCACAGGATGCTAAAATCAATGCTGAGAGAAGCAGAGAGGTGTGAATATTTCATAGGCATATTATCAAACTGAATCGCAGATTAGCATTCCCTCAGAATTACCCCAGGTGATGTCAGGGAGGCGCCGTGCAATGAGTTGCCTGCAATTTATTTCACCTAGAGAGCAGAAGAAAGGGGGACGAGAATGGAAATAATGATCAGATCAGTTCTGTTATTCCTTGATTCCACTTTTCAAGAGCATCGCCTGCTTAGTGACGGTAGATACTGGCTAAGTCATTCATACCGGTTGAACATTTTGATGTTGTCACGTTACAATCACAAAATTTAATACCTTTCCTTAGGATTTTATGTGATTGACCAAAACGGTTGGGTAGATAATTGAGCTGGTTGAGGTTAAAAGATTTATTTGCAAATAGAAACCTGGAAAGTGTGCCAAGAATACAGCTACAGCTCTGTTGGGGTGTGTATAAAGACTGATGTCTAGCTTTTTTTTTTTTTTGGTTTTGTTTTTTTTAAAGTTCAATCAGATGAAATTAAATTATTCCATTGCATCCCTGTTTCCATCTTTAGGGTTGCTATCCTTTATTTTTTCCTGTTTTTGTAGCGTAGCCGCTTCCCTTCCAGTATTGCCCTCTGTTTCCCTCCATCCGTCCTCCTGTGAACTCTGAGCGGCCACCGTGTTCCTGCTGAGTAAACGTGTCCTTCTCAGCACGACGCCGTCACCATCCTGACGATTTACTCGAGGTGATGTGCAGCGTTAATTTCACACTACTTGCAACTTTTTTGCAAGCAGGCCAAAAAAAGGGTCAACTTCGCTCCAGTCTCTGCAGAGCATCTTGTTGCACAAGTTTACTATAACTCCTGCAAACCACAAAAACACATTTTTCATCTTTGCATTTATTCAAGTTTGAAAAAATTTTGATGACTGTAAATACTTTTGACATGAAATTTCTTAATTATTCAAGTCCAAACCACATTCTAGCAAACTTAAATGAAAGAGCTAAACTGCCTGTGCACAGATAACCCAGATAACGGCTTGGTTTCTTACCAATTAAAAAGTAGCCTGAGCAGGTACAAAGGCGACCGTTTTGTAAAGCTGCGTGAATAAAGACGAAAGATATGGTTTCCAGAGGGACGGAGGTGCTGCTAAAGAGCCCAATTTCTCCTACTCAGCAGTAATTATGGTAGACAAAAGACCTGGCAGCGTCGGTGAGCATGTGGAGACAAACGCACATAGTCAGCTTTGAGGTGACCTGAGAAAAGAGAGACACTGAATCAAATCGGATGATGCGAAAACATAAAGAAGCGGATGTTTGTTTGTCCGCTCGCATCGCTTGCTTTCTTCTGCGAGTCCATTAATAACTCCACCCGACGAGCGGCGAACGTCCAATCAGGGAGGTGGACTCGGCGTAGCTGCCAAGGAAAGATCCTAAAGGCCTGCTAATTGAGATTCATGACTCCAAATACCAATCAGATAAAGTGATTAAGGCCTCGCTTGTCCACATCTTTAAATTTGCAGCTTCCCCTCCCAGAGCATCATCCTCTGATAGTTCATGTCTCATCATTTCATTATTAATCTCGTCTTTGTTTTGGAGCTGTGTTGCTCCCGGGAGAGCTCCGAGTTGATGCAATTAGAAGCTGTAATTACTTCTCTGTAGAGCTGTAGATCTAAACAATCTATATCTGAGTGTCTGCTCGAAGCATACGAGGAAGGGCCTGGTGACGCTGCGAGCCTTTGGATGCCGGCTGCTTTTCAAAATGTACGTGTGCAAAAATACGTTCAGACACACAAAACATCAAAAGGCAAAGACTGTAATCCCTGCCAGGCTCTGTCAAAGTCTGGTAATTCACTGTAAAACATCCAAGATGTCTTTTGATTTTTGTCGCTTCACTCGCCGCTACGACGTGCCGTCAGATGCTCAGGAAACTGTTTGCAGCGTCCTTCAGAAAACTCGTGACGCCGCCACAACGGTTCCTAATCCAGACGTTGCAGCACCTTGCCAAAATGAAATATTTTCCCATAACTGGTCTACCAGTCTACCAAATTATGTCCAAATACTTGGATTCGGACGTCCAAGACTTTAGATGTCCAAAGATTTGGATGTACGTAAGCCAAATGATGGTCAGATAAAGTTTAATACTTTCCTGTCACTACACACCTGTTTCTTTTTGTATCTTGATTGCAACCTGAGTCGGGACACGATTTACAAATAAAAGCTTTAATAAACTTATATAGTAGCTATGTGCAGCTCCCTGCAGAATTATTATAAGCTGTTTGCCTGGGCGACTTTGATTTGAAGGTCATTCGAGTTCACTGCATGTGAGCCAGATCTTTCCACGATGGACAAGCTTTAAATGCGGAGCCTGGGAAAAAGGAGTGCAGATAGCCAGTTATGATAATACAAGGGAGGGATGTAAGGCACAGAGAGCGGAAGAGAGGCAGATGGAAAGGAGACGAGAGGATAGGAGAGCAGAGGGAGGAAGAGTTGCATGACGGACACAATGAAAAGAGAAAAGGAAGGATGAATGGCATTAGGAACGAAGAAGAAAAGGGATAAAAAACTAATTGAACTACGAACACAAAGTACCGCATACAAACAGAGATGAAGGGAAGGTCAGGAACAAGATGCTTATCTCGATTTGAGGGGGAAACCTGAAATCAAATTTCATACTTTTGTAGACTTGTGTCTTGAAACACTTGTGTGTTGGGAATTAGTTCACCAGGATATGGAGAAGAGAAGTTGCTCACAACAGCAATTGTGACGTGGTGACACACCAAGACAAGAAGATGCATGAAAGTCACAACTGAGGTTCGTGAACGTCCTCAAGGTCATCCTGAATGACAACTGCTTGATCTTTCCACGGTATCACAGCTACAGCGACACCCTCCGTTCTCTGGTTATCCAATGAGAGGATCCCGTGTTCAGAAGGATTCATTAATTAGGAGGTTAATAACTCGAAATGCTAAATTAATTTAACATCCACTGCGAGACCCTCCAATAAAACGTGTGTTACAGGGTTGGACAGGGTTCAGCCATTAGCCTAATGTTCCTCAAGATGGATGGAGACTCCCCGCCCCTCACCGCCCACTTTTTCAGGGAATTTCATTTCCTTCTTTGGTGAGATTCAATTTATGATTTAATTAAAATTTCGCTTCGAAAAGACTCTCTGGACTGAGCCGTTTCCAACGAAGTCGTCGGCCAAAAAAATGGAAACTTGGGGATGAGCGTAAATGACGCAAGGCCAGCAGTAGGTTGTCAAAGCCCAACAATAACAATAATAATAATAATGAAAATTACATTTATAAATAACATATGTTTGTGCTTCCCCCCCCCCCCCCCCCCCCCCCCCAAAAGGAGAACGTAAAACCAAACACTATTTAACGTAGACGATGTCGGCAACTTGAAGTCGTAACTCCCCATAAGGTCAGAGACAGTAAAGTTGTGCGTTCAAAGTGTTTCGTTCTGTTCTGATTGAGAGTCACCATAAAAGAAAAAGGGACGGGGGGGGGGGGGAACCAGACTCTCTCCGCAAGTGGGAGCCCTATTTCAGCCGTCATCCAGTTATGATAGCCAGTGCTGATTAAAACCTTAAATTTTGATAACGGCTGATGCGTCGTCTCGGCCCTGAGATTAAGCTGTCACCGCGGAGCACGGCCGCTTCCGTGAGTGATACCAGCCGCTTTAAAATTTGTCGACGTGTTTTTCGCCGTCTAATGGGTCCAACGCCGGCAGATCAAACAAGCGGAAGCCGATTTACTGCCAGATGTTCGTAATGCGCCGCAGTACGTCTTCGGGTCAAATTATCCGCAGGTCCTAAGAGAACTGGATACTCGGACCATGTGGAGTGAATGAGCATGTTGCTGGGGTGGGATGGGGGGGGGGGGAGCGTGGAGCCCCACTCCCCATCTGATCAAGTGCAAATTAAAACAGTCTAAAGAAATAGAAATGCCAGCAATGCATCAAATCTGGGGCAAACACTTAATCTTACACACAGCAATTAATTGATCGCGAAAGGTAAATAGTCTGTGCATAAATCACTGTCCTAATCTTGCTGATTTCTTCGAACACCCTACAGAATAACTCCACGTTGCTGTTGGAAGAAGCAATAAATTAAACCTCTGACGGAGGTAAACGGCTGCGATCGGTTGCGTCTTGCTTTGCGGGATAGGAAGACCGGGATAGGAAGACCGGGATAGGAAGACCGGGATAGGAAGATCGGGATAGGAAGATCGGGATAGGAAGGCCGAAAGCAAATTCCGTCCGAGTTCAGGGAGGATAGTTGGGTGCTAGGAGTGACTTTGGAGCAGAGGATGAAAACAAAGTTGAGTATGCCAAAGCGCAGAGGTCGAGGGACAATGGCAAACAACGTCTGGAAAATAAAAATCAAGCAGACTGATGGAGACCTGCCAACATAAGCTTTAAAGGCGAAATAAACCATTTTCACACAGCACAAATCCGTCTTTGAGGGACGTGATTATGGTTTTTCTAATTATATGCCTTGTCAGATTTCCTTTCG
Organism: Poeciliopsis turrubarensis; assembly: GCA_010277015.1. Taxonomy (NCBI): domain Eukaryota; kingdom Metazoa; phylum Chordata; class Actinopteri; order Cyprinodontiformes; family Poeciliidae; genus Poeciliopsis; species Poeciliopsis turrubarensis. The sequence continues at coordinate 1,248,294 of VMRN01000060.1, forward strand.
TTAGTCCGGCGCGATGCTTATCGGGCGACTGATCCGAACCGTCAGCCTCATATCCTGCCTCGCTTCCTCCACTCGGAACAACGGGGAGAGCAGAAGCTCGATAAACGGCGCTGATGGGCACCCACCGGGCTGCCGTAGCTCGGAACCCAGCCAGGAGTAGTTTTATTCAGTGTTCCCATCAATGTCACTTAACAACCACAAAGCAGCCGACATTGGAACACGTCTGGCGGTAAATCTCCACACTTTGTCGCCTCAACTCTGGCTGCAAAACGGCTTTTTACAGAGACGCATCGTTAAAATGCGACGCGCTCATGTGTGTTATGAGCGTGAGCTAATGAAAAGCGCTCACAACCTGTTCACATAATGAACATCTCAAAAACCTTCATTTGGTGACAGCGGGGCATTGGGAAAATGCCCCGCTGATGGGCTTTGAGCTCTGAAACAGACAGAGAATCTCACTGCTTGCCCTTCCGGCGCCTGTTGGAAAGTAGACATTTTTGCTTGGCTTCAGCAGAGCTTTACGGGCTCACATGTGTGGCCAGGCAGATCAATAGGCGCTCACTATAAAACGAACCCAAGTGTGAATTAACACACCGGGGAGCAACACAGCAGCGCAAGATCCATCGGGGTGTAATTTGGACAAACACACTTCTGCTGCCTGAGTGCTGCTGCATGAGTAGACAAGTAGTTAGTGGTGTAATTTAATACAACATGTTTGTGTGTGTGTGTGTGTGTGTGTTGGAAAGTGTTTTCAAAGCAGTATTTAAGCATATTTTATATAGTGGACCCCCCGGTGTTCAACTGGATTAGCTATCTTAGCTAAAAGCTAGAATCCAAATGTTGTTGAGGACAGTGATAATACTAACAGATCATCAGAATGATCCATGCTTAAATAGGACTTCAATAAAAAAAAATAAATAGCCTTTAAAACATCCACTGTGAGTTTCGCTTCACATTTTTAGCTTTAGTTAATATGGACCAACTTTTGCTGTCGAATATATATGTAACAAAAAAAAAAAAAAGAATTGCAGTTTTTTTTTCCCGCGGTTTTCGGTTTTTTTTTTTTTTTTTTTTTTTAATGTGATCGTTTATTTTAATTTCTACAACAAAAACGATTCGAAAAGTATCAAACATTTTTAGGTACATTTTGCTACAGCAACCAGTTGCTGGCTGTCCACTAAGCCCGTCTTTTCATATTAAAATTTCTACTTTGGCAAAAGCAAAAGCAGAGCAAATTTGCATGTCATTTCTTTTTTTCAGCACCACGTGCACAAAAAGCTGACATTCGGCAAAAATATAATGAAAAATAATTTAGCGGTCTATTGCAGAGTCATGTTGGAGCTGCTGTGGATGTAAATTTGAGTTCAAGCTGTTGCTCCTTCTCAAGCCTAATAACTCGACAGTGTCTCTTAGTGTTTTATTTTTATTTTTTTTGCATTTAATTGCTGCTGCCATCGGTAGAAAACTCGCTAAATCTGGCAAAAAATCTTAACAAAATGTTTAATAGCGGTTTTTTTTTAATATGTTGCTCATAGGTGGTAGCTTTATGTGAGCGGTGTGCCCCGCAGGCAAGAGAAAAAAATCCTGCAGCTGACCTCCCGCTGTACTCTGATCACATACCGCCCGAAGTCTCGCTGGCATTGTGGAATATTTATAATTAAAGATAAAGCTGATGGTTGCCTGGGTAAGCATGAGCTCAGATAAAATTACATCCCCAAACTTCCTTTATTGCAGGATATAAATATGGAGAGCGTCTTGGGCAAACACACAATGGAGTCTTTAGAGCCTAAACGTGTGTGAGCACAAACAGACCTGTGTGTTGACGCAAATACATACGCAGACGTGTCACGGGGGGGGAAAAAAAAAAAACAAAAAAAAAACGACACACTTGCAAACATACACGAACGAACGAACGCAGACAATAGCCTCTAACTCCCCTCCAGCCTGGCAGGTAATTGCTGTCTACGGGGGGACAGGTGCCTCTACAATGGAGCGCCAGTGTCCAGACAGGCTCTATTCACTGCCACTGTAATTACCTAATTGAAAAGCCCACAAGGGAAGGGAGAGAGGATGTGTGAGTGTGTGTGTGTGTGTGTGAGAGAGAGAGGGAGAGAAAAAAGGTGTGTTGAGAAGAGAGTAAAAAGTGGGGAAAGGAGAAGATAAGCTTACAATAAAGCCTCCCAGCCGTCCCCTTGCGGCACACACACACACACACACACACACACACACACACACACACACACACGCACGCACGCACGCACGCATACACACTTCACATGACTACGAAAGCACATCTGCTTTGTATGACATTTGTTTGCACAAAAGGATAAATATGCACATGACCATAAACATACACACACACACACTCAGGGAGCCTGACATCTTTTCGGAGTCGTCTCACTCCGGGGGCCGATTATCTCCGGAGCGGACGGCGAGGGCAGTAACGGGGAATCTATTGTTGTGCTATGAGGATTAGAAAAAAAGAAAAGGAGACAGGGAGGCGGGGAAGAGGAAGTGGAAGAGGGGTCCGGAGAGGCAGACGTATCAAAGCAGCGGGTTCACTCATTTCTGATGACAGATTCTCCCGTCTCAGCAGCCTCTTTGCTTTGGCTTCAAGTTTCTTTCACATCTGTAGAGGAGCTGGAGCACGAGTGATGCAAGAGTGGGTGTGTCTGTGTGTGCATAAATACGCATACTGAAAGACGCATGCATGTCAATGCACACCTGAGCTATCCACTTCTCCATGATGACACACAGAATATAGATGGCTGGGAAGTTCTGCTCTTTGGATCCACTTTCTGGTCAGTTGCATCATGTCGTTTCTGAGTTTTGAAGCCTTAACCTCGTCATCATGAACGCTAAGCTCCCTCCGTTGCTCTGTAATGACAAACCAGCTGTCACTCTCTGTTTGGCTGAAAGGTGTGGCTTAAGTAGGGGATTAGTGGTGCTGTTTTATATGAGCAGCATGGGCAACTGCCCAGGGTGGCATTAAAAAGGGGGTGGTGGGCATGAACACCAGACGAACCTAAAAGAAAAAAAGAAGCATTTTTAATGTTGACGTTGCACTCTAAGTGACATAAGAGAAGAAAACTGAAACAGGCTTCTGGTTGTTCAGTCCAGCTTCAGGTACAGATGCAAGGGGTCGCAGAGAGGTCAGACGGAGAGCATAGCGCTGAGTTCAGGGACGATTGGAGGAATGATGGAGTTTGGAACTCTGTGAACCTGTGGTGTGAATTCCCTCTTTTGTTTTTTCCTGTTTTATGATGAAAGCTTTAACAAATCACAAAAACTATTTTTAAAAGGATCTGTAATCAATGACAATGCTGTGTATTTTTCCATGCTGGTCTAATTGTAAGACAGTCTTAAGAGATTTTTTTTTGAGAACTGCTGAATAGAATTGATGAAGATGAAAGTGAAAATCTCAAGTCAGCAAGAGAGTCAGGCGGCAACAAACAATAAAACAGGAAAAAAAATAAAAAATCCAGGCATGCCGTCAAAATACGACTCGGAAACACAAATATCTTCAGAAAGGTACATGGAGAGGCAAAAGAAAAAAAAAACACAAACTCTGGATGAGAGACACAGAAAGATAATGGCACACAGAGTGTGGATGAGAAGAATACAGGGGGAATGTACGATCGTAATCCTGTCACTCTGGGCCAATGGCACCATAATGGGCCCCCGAGTGAGTTGTCGGTTTAAGTTTCGTCAAAAGGTAAAGTTTTGTGAGCAGAGTGGACTTTTGGCTTTTAAACCCGAACTGGGAGCTGGTTTTACAGGAAAATGGCTTGTTAGGGAAAAACTTTGTCCCCTGTTCAATTCTTCTTCTCCCTTTTTTTTTTTTTTTTTTTTTTTTTTTAATCAATTCTTGGAGCCTCAAATAATCCCACTGGTCAAGAATAGTGTCAGATAACACAGAGGGTCTTGGAGATATAGCAGAGCTTTGAACCTGGGTAGTTAAATCAGAAGATGTGAAAAATAAAATTAAAAAACATATCGGCTTACTTTAAGTCACTGTCTGGGGGAATTGTGGCTCTGCAGCTCAATGACTGACCCTTTAACATATTTCTATTCAAGAAAACTGTAGTCCATGAGAATCTGCAGACAACACATAGTCACCAATTTATGGTACCTGCTTCCTGATTTTAAGACGTTCAAAGAGCTCTTTCATCATCCGTTTTTTAAAAACTATCTTTGTCGAGGTATCTGCAGGATTGTTACTGTGTGTTGTAGGAAGAAAACCCAATATTAGGATCGGCATGTCTAATTTTGACAGCTCATTATTCTACAACGGTCCTCTATGCAGACTTCAGAGTGCCAGACGTATTTTACAGAAATAAGACCGGGTTCAATGTTGCTGTTGTGATGGTTTAAGATCCTCAGGCCAAATTTTGGGGGAATCCTCACATGTATCGGTTGGACAATCATCGCCTGAAGGTAACATGAAGGAAGGTCTGTCCTTTGTTCCCCACTTGCATGTTTTCCTGTTTATCCAATACGGCCCCTCAAAACACACCCGACCTTTTCGAACCTTAATTTCGTTGCACGCGGCGTCTATGCGACCCGACATACTTGAAAGTACTTAACCATGTATACTTGGAAATGTTTGTCGCATCGTAACAACCCGATTTCAAAAACACGAATGGCTTGTAGAGCGGCGTAAGTCCTTGAATCAGCCTTTTTTTTGTTGTTGTTTTTGAAAGCACTGCATTTATCCAAGTCAAGATCCCAAATACTCTCTGATCGAGGTGCACGGTAGAAGTTTTGTTTGTGTGTGTGTGTTTGGAGTAGCATGGAAAAGTTCTTCTGCAGCTCAGGATGAGAAATTGGGTCAGAGACTAAAGCAGAAGAGGCAGCATGGGGTAGAATGAAAACTTAAAGCTTTGGGAGAAATTGGAAGGGAGGACGGCAAACACTGATCTTCCTCCGGAGCTGGACGGCCATCGCCTGGCGCGGCGTCTCGTGGCATTTGCAGTGGAGAGAGCCTGTCAAACATGCACAGTAAACCATCAACGGAGGTAAATAAAGCAATCTGCTCGTGAAGACTGTCGATTCCTCTGTCGGTCTTTGCGCTCTGAGAGGAAAAACAACAACAACAACAAAAAAAAAACCCGCTGCAGCAAAGTCATTCTCAGTTGGAGCAAAGTCGCGCTTTCCGTCTCTCTGGGCATCAAACCTTCCCTCCAGAGGTGCAAACATGTACAAAACGAGTGCAGAACATGGCATCCTGCTTGTTGGAGGTGAGGAGGGGCTGTTTGGGCCTCTCATCTCCTGCAGCTTTGTGACATGCAGACCCTATTACAGCATGTAAATGACCCCCCCCCCCCCCCGCTGTGCGATCTAGAGGTACAGTGTGACAAACATGCTCGCATTTGCAGAGTTGAGTGTGAGTTGTGTGTCCTTTACCTGCTCCTGCATGAAGCTCGTGCTGTCAGAAATTGGGCAGGTGTCATGTTTTTCTTTTTTTTTTTTTTTTTCTCCCTTTCTTTCTCTTTTTTTCTTATGGGAAACATGAAAGCGCACATGGGGAAGAAAAAAAACAAACATTACAAATTCTGCTTAGACACGTTTAGTTTGCTGAGAGAAATGGTTTCAACGTGGTTTGATTCCTAATTTATTGTCTTATGGGCCAGAAGTGAGTCATTAAAACCTCATTTGAGTTCGAGGAACAATTGGATCTCTGGCAGAGCTGCTATTGTTCTAATTAATATTATTTTTCTGAAATAATGACAGTGTGATGAAACCATGGAGACCGGTCTGTGTTTTAGAATGTTTTTGATTTAACTGTACCATTGCAGCGTTATTCTAAGAGCATTCATTTATAGGAGAGTTTATGCATTTGAAATTGACAATTATGCTACATATTAGTCATTTAAAAGGATTTTAAACAGCTTGACTGCCTTGTAGCACCTGTTTTAGTTTTGATTTCTTGACGTGAAAATGGAGACAAGTACCACGATCTATCAGTCTGAACAACCAGACATCAAAAGTAGTAGAAATTATAATATATAGCTGTTGAATTAAGGGAACCTCATGATGTCAGGGGAACTGAATGATTGCCATTTACTTTATACCTGAAAGGAGAGTGTGTATTCTTTTTGCTATAACTTAACTCAGATCCAGCAATGGGTTCATTTCCACCTTAATATTAAAGCGGCCTGATGATGCTGCACTCGTCCACATGTAATTTACCACAGAGAGAGAGAGAGAGTCTGTTTCTCTAAAAGGACCTCTCCTTTTCTCTGTGCTTGTTTTTGTGCCATGAATGGGACCATCAAAAAACATGTTCGCTGCCCCTACCGAAAAAAAAAAAAGAAAGAAAGAAAGAAAGACCCGTTTCTCTTTTTCCTTTTGATGATATAATTTTGAGAGCTCAACTCTGTTTTCAGTCAGGCCTCCGAAAGATCGAGCTCCGAAGCCACAAAGCACCTTAATTGCTGTATCGACTATGACGGCCTTTTTCTTTCATCACTAACACTCTCCATCAGCCTTTTCTCTGTCCTCCCACTACTCGCTCATCCTTGCTCTCCACTGACAATGCCGAAAAATGGCCAACCTCACCTGGATTCCAACCCCCTTCGCATTATTTCTTCCTTTTGTCCGTCACAAACACATACACACACACACACACACGCACGCATACTTGCGTTCAGCAGTTGTACAATGTTTCTGTGTTTTTTTTGTTTTTTTTTTCCAAGCATCTTCCACTCGACCCGCTCTGAGAGCTGGAGGTCACGTATTTATTTTAGTTTCTCTCGCAGTGGAAAAAAGAAATCCAATCCGAGTAATTTATCACGATATAAAGCATGTGGTTTGAGGGAAATTAAACCTTGGAAGATGAACTATTGAGCATCGGGCTCCATTCAAGCCCTCCCCCACCCAAAAGGGACCCGGAGTGCTACACGTTGCTTTAAAGCGCACAGGTCAATAAAGGTAATTGATAAGCTTTCATATAGATATATAGTGATGAATGGGGGACGTTTATGGTGTAATGAATCAAACTAACTCTGGAGCCATAAATAGACAACGGTATGGCCCGCCATAACGGGAATAAGCGTAAACTCATCCGCTGTAGTCAATGGGATATCACAGACAGGGCACCTATAGGGCGGCTGTGTTATTGGTCCATCACTTACACTTTATGAGCGGCTCGAAGCCGAGGCGCAAGGAGTGTTGAATTGGGTGGCCTAGTCATAGATTATTGGCGAAGTCATTGATCTGTCAGAGATGGCGTCTGAAACACGGCATCGGGCTTCAAACCTAGAAGTTTTATAGGGCCAACAGAAGGTGTCGTTTTTTCCAAGACACAGGCAAAATAAATAAATAAAAGTTTTGCTTTAAAAGTGGAATTCATAATGCAATGCAAAAGACGCCCTTCTCACATATTTGTCATGAAATCAGCAAAGTGAATTTCATGTCTTAGCAAAAATTCTTAATGGTATTTGGGTTTAAGCCATTCGAGTACGATTATAGTTTGAGCTTTTGCTACGGCTGCACAATACCAGCGAAATGTGTAAGGACAATCGCGATCAATCGTGATCATCTCTAAATGAAGACATTCCATTGTTGCTTTAGCTGCATGTTGAGGATCATTGCGCTGCTGGAAGGTCAATCTCCAATAGCAACCTGAATCTGGTTCCAACCAACTCTGACCAGCCTCCCAGTCCCTACTACAGAAAAACAGGGAGACGGCTACAGTTTTCACATGGTGTGTTCAGTTGGTTTTCAACCACAGTTTAGATATCCCAACATTAAGATCTCCCACCTGAGCTGTGGATCTCTGCAGCTTCTATAGAGTTAATGCATGTCTTTTGCTTCTCTGATTATGGCCTTTTTGCCCAACCTGCAAGCTTAGGTTGGGTGAATGGCAAAAATACTTTTTGGCATACAGTGTTTCATGAGATGAAAGTTCCAAAAGCACTTTAAAACTTTCCAAAACTGTATTATTGATGTCTGGTGTTCCCCTTGGTCTTCATGGTGCGAATGTTCTCTCATTGTTCTCCAAAACCCTCACAGGATAATTCGATTTATATTGAAAATAAACAAGGAGCGAAATACTTAACTTTTTATGAATATGCATGTACAAAAAAAAAAAATCATGTCTACTGTCCTTTCACCTTACAATTATCTAAAACACGATGTTGGTCTACCACATAAAATTTGAATAAAGTCCTTTAAAGTTCATGGATTTTATTCAATTTCAAAGATGATGAATATTTTTTGCAGGGCGGTGTGCCTTCTTAATTTAACTTAATCCGAAAATAATAGGTTCCATTTCTTGATGCACAAGTAATGACCGCTAATAAACGTTTGAAAAATGCCTCCCCCTGGTGGCCGCATGAAGTACTGTCGAAATATAGATATAAAAAAATTTAAAAGTTCCTTAATGAAATCTCAAAAATCTGACATTGGAGACCCAGAAACATTGAATAAGACACATTTAACCCCTTACAACATGAAATACATTCAGTGGTGCACAAACTTTCATTACAGAAGCAAGTCTTTGGTATCAGAAGTGGGTTGTTCACACATTCAACAGTCTTCTTATTTTACACCTGAATGCTAATTCACACATTTATAAAACACATTAACACAATAGCTATGAATATATATAGTTTTTTCTTTTAAAACTGTAAGAAAAAAAAATCACATTGCAAAAGAAAACTTTGAAGGGGTAGAATTTCCATTTTGGTACTTTGCCCACATTTTCAGCATATAAAGATATATTTAAAACATCTGATTTGGTAGTGTGACACCAACAAGTAAAGAGCTGCTAAATATTTAAACATTTTCAACGTACAGTCACTTTTACTAAGACATTGTCCTAAGACACGTGTATTTAAGATTGGCATGTCAAGATCAGGATCATCTGTCCCTGATACCAGCCCTCGACTCAGACCGACACGTAATTAAAATCAATTTATAAGCGGTAAAGTAGCAGTTTCGTCAGTATTATCTGGTTTACGTTCGTATTCCAACAGCGTAGCACTTAACTCACTCGTAAAATGATGTTCCAGACACTGAAGTCTCTCTTGTTCATTACAAGACAGCCTTAAGCGTCTCCGACATCGATTATTTAGTTTAAGGAAGCTACTGTGATATTCTAGGATTGTGTCACTGGAAGTATGATTAGCTCAAGCGTTTATATTTCAGAAATACAACTGACTCCACAGCTACAGTCCTAAATGAACTTGTGTTTTATTCCATTTTTAATGCTCGTGAATTTTGAAGTGAGAGGCTAATGCCAGCATGTTTACTCTGATAATGACAGTCGGTAGAGTCTCTCAGCATAGACAGAACTTATAGAGAATATTCACAAACTTTCAAAACATTTCGCTTTGCTGTGAGTATCAAAAATGTTAATTTTAATGTTTCAGTCGGTGCAACCAGCTCTTTCAACCTTTGGAAAAAAAAAAAAAAAAAACAACCTAAAACTTAGTTATGGATCCTGAGTCCTGGAGTCAGGAGGTTCCTTGTTTAAGTAATTTCTGAAAGCTATAAAAAAGAAAAAGAAAAAAAAAAGTGGTCCATTGCACACTTATATAAAAATCTTTTATCCACTTCTCCAGTGGTTCCAACTTCCTTTTAATAAAAGTTCAATAAATTCTCCAATATGGAAATCCCAGTGCCTTTCTTCTTCTTAGTTTTTACACTTTCAATCAGATTTAGAACTAAGTACATCAAGTAGATTTCCATTTCCTCCACGGAAGAGGCTCGCCACGGCAAAAAATGCTTTTGAGATGTCAATTTTCCAATACACTGCCACTAAAACAAATACTTGATTAGACAACTAATCACGTATTTATACATTTGTAACATATCAGTTCCGGACTGTTCTGTTTGCAGCAGGTTTCAGTGGTTTTACGCCATACGCTTATCCAGAGCAACTTACAAGAAGTAAGACGCCACCGTCATCCGTTTGTCACAATCGCAGCTGGCTTTAGGAGCTCCAAGGAGCTGTTCTCCAAGGAGCTGTTCTCCTACAGAATGTCAAATCTTCACTGCATCATTGCCTGTTATCAGAGTTCTGTCAGCTGGTTCACCAAACCGCGTTGCAACTCAACTTTACCGTTGACGTCATCGTCCACGTGGAGTTTTCTTGTTTATGTTCTCCAGACTGAGTGCTAGTCTCTTGGTGAAGAGTGCATTGGATTTGCCACAGTAGGTGTGAGTCGTCTTCAGAAGTTCCTCCGTCAAAGGATCCAACAAAGAGGGGACCGGGTCTGATCCAAAAGAATACTGGAAAGACAAAAGAATGCGTTTGTTGTAAGGTCTGAGGCGAACTCGTGTCCTTTGGGGCCCATAAACGTGACCGGTAATCCTGGCTAAACATAAACTGCTCTACACCGTTGGTCTCTGGGTAATTCTATAGGCTTAGTGTCCAGTAATAACCAGAGATGGCAGTAGAGGTTTCACGATTTCCCGATAATGAAGGGCTCTTTACAATGCTCCGAGGAAATCAAAGGGGAATTAACATTTTTTATGCCAGCTCATTTACTTGCGGTTGGGTTCCTTGATATTGGGTCGCAAAGAGATCGGCATTTTTACGAGCCCGAAGCCAGACAGGCCCGTCGCTCATAAAGTTGCATTTACAGTTGGTGTTATTGATTTTGTGTGGCTGTCCGTGCCGAGAATCACGCTCCGAATGCACCGCCAGTGGTAAAAAAAAATTAACAGCTGCTTCTCTGACTTTTTGCTATGAAGGGAGGGGAAGGAGGACTGTGTTGCAGACAACAAGTAGGGGTTCATCAGCATGTCCTAAATTTTATTTATTTAAACCTTTGGCTTTTAATTATCATTGACATTCATGAGTCGCGACCTGGTCTAGGGACTGACAGCCAGCGGTGACAATACCACGCTACAGAAAATCAAGACTCTTTTCATTTGTCATTCCACAATGTTGGAATTACCTAAGAAACGCTCCCAGCATTGCTATGTCCTTATTTGTAAAGCACATAGCAATGCATGTAATAGGATAAAACTAAACACAGTTGAATGGTTACAGTGGAAAGTTGGCTCAAACTTGGGATGGATGGAATTACAGATCGATGACAGAGGGAGGAAAGTAGATATTGATGGAGATATGAATAAATTTGGAAATATTTCTCCGCTGTCAAGCAGGAACTCTGTAATGATGTTCTTCCACCACTTTCTGATCAATTATGAGGCGCATAAAAAAAAAAAAAGAGATGCGCTGCTGCATCTAAACAAACTGAAATGGATTAAATGCTCTGCCCAGACGTTTTAACCACACAGAAGATTAACCAATTTGCTCAGAACCTCCTGGCAAATCAAGAGCTGATCACAAATCTATAAAAAGCATTGTTTGGAGTGGGGGAAAAAAATGTGCATGTGAACAGCCGGTAGTACACGTGTCCAGTAGTGTCATTGATCCCGTCCTTTAAAGCTACAGTCTTAACTCCAGGCTATGGGTAAGGTATGGATAAACCATCAGTTTGATCTACGTTCAATGGGAAAGCAATGAGACCCGCAGTGTTGATGGCTTCATTAAGTAAATGCCACTTGTGTCGTCGATATCATTAAACAGCGGGTAAGCAACCCATAAACATCCTCATGGGGCAAATTAGCTTTCAATCCGAGCATCTGCCAAAGATGAAGATTGGTGTTTTCCTGCACAAGGCAATTGCGAACTCTAAAGCCCTTTTGCTCTTTGGGGTCAGCAGCAATCCAAAATCTCATCCCAGAGAGAGAAGCAGGAGGCGGCGGAGGACAGCAGCTGGGTCACCGAGGCTGGAAACGGCTTTCATCAGTTGTCGAGCTAAATTAAACCAACAAGACTTAGAGCAGCCTTGTCAAATCCGCTCTTTAAACTTTGATGGACCCAGGAGACTTTCTTTTGTTGTTTTACAAGAGAGGCACTTTTTCCTCTTACTTCTGCAGGAAGGCAAATAGAAAAACACTCTCAAAACTGTTTCCAAGCCACATAATAGTTGTAGTTAGAATCTTATCATGACGCTTTGTGAAAATAAAAATTGATTAAAAAAACTATTTAGTACTACTTTTTTAAAAATGCAGTTCTTGTATAACTTTTCCATTTGAAATGGGATTCTTAAAGAAGTCGGATTTAAATAACAAAATGTGATAATTTTTTTATTTACTGATATTCATTGATTCTCTTGTGGAATAAATAGTGGAGAAAAGGGTAAAAATAACTATCATTAATTAATTATCATTGATTGAAATAAACATTTTTATAAGAAATTTTTCACAATAAATAATAAACACTTCAATAAATGTCCATCCCTCCTCAAGTATAGTGATATGTTTATCTATTAATTTTGTTGTCTGACACTATTAAGATATTTCTTTGCTTTCCTTTCCATATTGCTAATACGTTTGTTGAATTAGCTGTGTTTTATCTACAACAACTTTTAAATAAATGTTATACAACCTGGAAATGCAAGGGGGTAAATGCCTCGTGATATAAAATCTAGTGATTTGAATTGAAACGCACTCTGAAAACGAGCAAAAGAGTCTCCTGGGGGGTCTGAAGTCCACGGGAAACCGTCTTTGAGCTCAAAAATACTGTAAAAAGTAACTTCAGAATCAACACAGAAATGCAAAATAAAACCCGTTCACTGGCAATCTCTGGCCCTTGATGACGACTATACAAACCTTTTTTATTGCCTCGTAAACGGCTCTGAAAGCCGGTTGTTTGTAGTCGTGGTAAACCCCTCTGTTTCCGTGCAAGACGTAGATACCGTCCTCCTCAGCGGAGGCACAGTTGCTGCCGTATATGCAATGATCAGGGCGGTAGTTCCACTTGCATGGAAACTCCAGCAGAAACTCTAGAGAGCAGACAGAGAGAAAAACATCGAGGTGAGACTCACTAGTTAAATCTATGGTATTACTAAAGTATGTGTTCAATTTTGAAGCTTTTAATTGAAATATCTCTTCTGAAAGTGCCACAAGGACGTGCTTGCTTACCGGGATTATGATGAAAAATAATATTGAGAAGGTCCTGGTCTCCCCAGGTTATATTCAGTTTGTATTTCTGAAGGAGAGGCATCAGCAGCTCCTCCCAGCGCAGTCCCACGCGGGTCATATCGTTCTGTCGACACAAACGAGCATTTTCAGACTATGTCAGGCACAGAAGAATGGGGCCCTCTTGTGGTCAAAAGAAGGAAGTTCACCTTGAAGAAGGTGCTTCTCATCCTTGTCATGTTCATAAGCATGACCCCAGAGTTGATACCCGTCCTGCCGTAGAAAGGGTGCCTTGCGAAGCGGCTGTACCAGGCGATGCGGGGCTCCTCGTGCTCAGGGGACATGGCCGCCAGCTGGGAAGGACTAAACTGGGACAGGAAGTCCCATAAGCCATCTACAGGCTGAAGGAAGAGGATGTCGGAGTCGACGTACACGATCGAGTCGATGTCCTTTAAGATCAGCTGCAAAATTACAATTCACAAATCTGACCACAAAGATGTCGACCTCGAGGCTGACCAAGGTACATTTTCTCCTCTGAGCAACTCACGGGTAGGAAGAGCCTCTGAGAAGCGCAGGGTTTAAAGAGCTTCTTCCACTCGGCGGCGTTCTCGCTGGGGAAGCTGATGGAGTACACGGTGTAGTTGAACCTCGAGCGGAACGAATCGGGCCACGACTCCAGCTGAAACGCACCGGTACAAAGTGCTGACGATGAGCAGTGGGGAAAGGGAAAATTCCCGATAGTAGCAACGGAACGCAACTCACGGTCTCCACGAAGCTGGCATGGAGCTGATCTTCAGCGAAGACGTGCAAGTGCAGGCGCTTGACGCTGAAAAGCACCGCGGATTTGATCATGGTGAGGGTCTCCTCCAGCCTCTCGCCGCAGGCCACCACGGCCAGGTGCATTGTGGGCTCGGGTCCCCTTCGAATGCCGCTCCCCGCCGCACCTTCTATCTGCCCGCTTTGACGCATGATATACCTGAGGGGAAAGACTTGAGCTTTGTAGTACAGAAAGAGGGATTCTAAAGAGTTTTTTGGTTGTTCACAAAAAAGGTCAACAAGCAAACAAATATGGCGACATGGAGAAAGAACCCTCATCCGATGAGACCGAAATTGAACTTTTTGGCCGGCATGGAACACCCGTACGTGTGACTGAAAACTACTATGTCCACTGAATGCACCATCCCGACAATGAAACATGGTGGTGGCAGCATCATGGTGTGGATTAGATCTCATGGAGGCTCTCCAGCCAACCTGACTGAATTTCAGCTAATACACCAAAAAGAACAGAGAAGAATTTCTCTCCAGATCTGCAGACATGCCCCCCCCCCCCCCCCCAAAAAAAAAAACACACTTTTCATTTTTCCCTTGAAAACCATGCTTTGTAGTTTGACTGGTCTTTCAATAAAGATCAATAAATTACTTAAGAAATGAATGATTTCAGAATTGATTATGACTTAAAGAACAATAACAGCGACCCCTACAGGCCTCTATAACTATATATACCAGTGTTATAACAAAATAAATGGGTGCAGTAAAAAACATTCATTAGGTAAGATGTAAATGTTACAAAAAAGAGTATTGTTTTGGGGGTTTTTTTTATAGACATTGATCATGTTGATGTTTCTGCAACTGTTGCCACATTCCTATACATCTCTCGGACTGAACTTTTGGATCTCATAACTTCACTTTCAAGCATGCAGTTTGAACACGTTTTTAAATTCAGCCCGAATAATAAAATCCCGACCTACCTATTGTACCAGTGGGGTTTCTGGGGCCCGGCTCGGGCCGCGGAGCCCCGCCTGCCTCCGGTGCCTCTCTGCGGGATGAAAGCCCTCCTCGCGCCGGGTCCTCCGGCCGAGGCGTCCGTGTTAAACAGCTTGCTGTAAACGTACAAGCCCGAAAACACGGCGAACACCGTGCACAGCAGCAGCGCGCGTATGTAACGCCGCATTATGGTGTTGGAAAACGCATCTCCGAGCCAAAGTCATGACACAGAAACTAACGTTTTCTGATTTTGGCTGGCCGTGAAGTGAGACGACTTGTGGAAGCGCTTCCTGTCGCGCTTTAGAAAATAAGACCCATTTTGGCTGAATCGAACCAAGACAATGTCGCCCTCTGGTGGTGATCTTGAAGATCAACAACTACCTCCACAAACCTTTTTTTTTTTTTTTAAGCTGAACTGTTTTAATCGTTTATTTCATGAAGCATTAAGTGGACCTTATTATTCTTTTGCATTTCTAGATTTTATTCATATAATCCTTTATTTATGCAGGGAAAAAAATCTTGAGACGCTAATTTACAAGAGGTATCCGTTACATCACAAAAACAATAATACAATCTACAAACACTAAGCACAACATATCACCCATTACACTGTATTAGTTACTATCTTAATTTTAGTAAACATTGAACATGATTGTATCATATTTTGTTCTGTTTGTTACTGATGTTTAAAGATTTTAATTTTCTTTATCTCAGATGTCCAATTACTAACCTTCAGTTGTTCATCCTTTTAAATTGTTAGATATTTTGCTGGTCTGTTTTAGTTCCAATGCAAGTAAAACAAAAGAAAAAAAAAGTTCACAATCTCTTGATTCTCTTCCTGGTGGTTATTGACTAAGTGATCAGGAATAGTCCATTTTGAACAGCTTGCAAAGTTTGATCTTTACCATGACAAGACTCATCTAAAACTCCCTTCACCTCTTGGCTCGCATGCTTTTATTCTGAAAGGGGACAGAAGATCCTCTGTCCTAGCGGTGTTTAACCTGATCCCGCAGCAAGCAGCAGGCGGAGACCCTCCGTAGGGGGAAGGGTGGGAGCGAAAAATGAATAGGGATCCCTGAAAGGACCCATTCAGTCTGGCTTTAAGAGAGTTGCTCTCAGTGAGTGGGGCAGGTTTGACAGACAGACCTGAAGGTCAATTGAATTATCATTAAGTGTGTGTGTGTGTGTGTGTGTGTGGGGGGGAAATTACATTGATGGGGATGAAAAAAAACCCACTTTGGTATTTTGATCAAAAGTTGTGAAAATATCAGGAACTACACAAGAACGTATATAAAAAAAAACATGAACGTTTACTTGATCTTGCTGTTTTCTTGTCTGCCCTGAGGCTGAGCAATGTTTGTTTGGATGAAAACTGATCTTACTTGTGTTGTGAGGGAAACAGAACCAGTAATAGTTATTCCAAGATTAAAAAAAAAGAAAAAAAGCTGGGTCCTACAGGCACTTGCAAGTCTGAAATAATAGCTGGGTGTGTGTACAATAAGCAGGACGAGTTTTTCTTGTTTTTAATTTGGTAGGTTTCTTATTTAGACACGTAATAAACAACACAGTTTAAACAAAGGAGCATGGTAAAGCATGACGAATGATGATGATTAAAAAAATTAAAAAAAAACTACCAATAAGTGATAAAGTTGCAATTTCTTTCCATTTTTGCCACAAATGAATCTTTGAGTTCACACACCTAGTCCCAGCTAGAGCGGTGAACGCAATGGACACATGAAACAGTCCTAACAACTAAGAGACGCCGCCTTTTCCACAATATATCAAGACTTTAATAATATCATGCCGTGACACTTCTCTGTGTGCTAAAATGTAAAAATCTTGACAACACTGATATGATGAATATAACCACATCCAAACATTGTAGTAGAATATTATAGAAAGCTATTTTCTCTGTTCAACTATTCTACGGGTCTTAGAGGTTACGGTGGAGTTCGTCTGTGGTGATTCTGCTGGAGGTTGTTGTCTTCTAGAGCTTCTCCGTTTCTGAAGTCCTCGCTTTGTC
Source organism: Poeciliopsis turrubarensis (assembly GCA_010277015.1). Lineage (NCBI taxonomy): Eukaryota > Metazoa > Chordata > Actinopteri > Cyprinodontiformes > Poeciliidae > Poeciliopsis > Poeciliopsis turrubarensis. Next base: position 1,265,026 of record VMRN01000060.1, read on the forward strand.
AAAGTTCATGTTGAGAAGTCCACTTTTTTTTTTCTTTTTCTCCCACGTCTTGCGTCGAGTGGTTTAAAAATGGGCTTCTTGTGCTTTTTCACAAGGACTTGGGCTCTCTCTGCAGATCACACGGGTTGCAAGAAGCATCCCGGAGTCATTTACAGCTTCAGTCACTTTACCACCTTTTATACGTAGCTGAGATATCGTCCTCTTCTTGTGCGATCAACGACTTTTAACAGTAACCCTGGTTAGAAACGAGTTCCAGTCCAAGAAAAGCACAAAAATGTTGCATATTTGCACATCTCCAGCCTTTAGAATATGTGTCTATAAATATAAATCTTCATCTGAAGGAATTTGACAAGTAGGATCCCTGGTGTATCATTATGAATGTTAATAGTTTATTTACGTTTTGTAGAGAAAAGGTTGAGGGAAATAAAAAAAAAAAAGCACGGACAAAGTTTTAGACTGGTGTCGTGCATCAAGGTGGAGGCAGCTGGCCAAAATCGAGTGGAATCAGAGGCTGAGTCAGCACCTCGACCACTCGCCACATTCCCCAGGAGATTCACAAGCACCGTCATGGTGCTGAAAGAGGCTGACATCAGGGAATGCCTTCGCTATGACGCACGATTTATGCCGGCTCCGCAGTAAGAAGTTTACATCCACTCATCACAGGCAAAGTGTGAATGTTGGAGGTTCAATCTTAATCTAGATATGTTTATCAAGGTAGAAGTCGAGGCTTTGGGGCCACCACTCTATGAGGTTTGATGTGTGCTTGGGGTAGCTTTTTAGTCCTAGAGAAATGAGAAACTTTTTAGTTTGGAGGAAAAATACAGTACCAATTGTCAAGAAGTGTGGAGGAAGCGTCATGTTGAGGCTCCGTTTATGTTTTGCTGTGAGTGGGACTGGCACAAAAGGACAAAATCGAAAGCTAACACAGGCTTAAAACCTCTATTTGTATTTTAACCACAAAGCCCAAAATGAATGTGATATTCATGAGTGGATGTTGACTTCTTACTGGAACTATAGCAACGTTTTAAAAAAAACAAAAAAAACCAAAAGTGGCAGCATAACAGGCATCCTGATGGAATGTTTCTACTCTGAGATTAAAAGTACAAATGTACTTTAGGTCTTGATGTGTCTAATGAAGGGAGTCCCTTGGTTAGTATTTTATTCCACCGCACAACACCTTGTATTGACTTTCTCTCTCTGTAGAGAGGAAAAAAGCAGATTGTTTGCAACATCATTCAACTCCAGGTTTTACCTTTCAGATCAGTGTGACTTTCAGCCAGATGACTTAATGCTTTCATTACCAAACCTCCCATAGATATTTTTGCAATAAGCTGTTGTGGTAAAAAGAAGCTTCCAGATCAGCTGTAAAGGTTCGCTGTAGGGTTCGAGAGTCGCTGGTGAGACAGAGAAAGGTCATGCTTTAAGTTTTTAAATTGGAAATCTCCAGGTAGGGATAGAAGAAGCTGCTGACCATGATGATGATGACAACAGTAGGACTGTGCAGTTCTTACAGGAAACTTTAAATCTCAACTCAAGGTGATCGAGTGCTCTGTCCAAAGTTTGTCCCAAGTTTTAATAAGAAGTTCCTCATTAGGACCAAACTTTTTGGAAGTCCATATTCTAGTAGCAGACTTTAGTCAGTTCAGCAAAACATGTCTTCGTAATGTTGTGGAGAATCTTTTGGGTGGCTGAACAACAAATCTTACCTTTCAAAAACAGAATCTTCAAAACATCGCCCCCTCCCCCAAAACGTTTTTCCATTAGTGACAATGGAGAGGGCCCTGGAGACGCAGGTTTCCTGTGAGGGGAATCAGAGGGACTCCCCGTTTACTGAGCTTCCCTCTCCTCGGGATAGGGAAGAGTGGGAGAAGCTCTTTTCCGTGTTTTCTGAGCCGGAGCCGTTTTGGCTGTGATGGTCGGCCAGTGAGGCAGAGCTGGAGGAAGGAGTGGACGTGGACGAGGGCTTGGCCTTCTCCTTAAAGTCTGTTATGATGACCGTGAGGTCTCCGACTGTCACCTCCAGATGCTGGGCGCTGCTCCGGTCAATATTTTTTAATCTTGGCCTAAAAGGGGGGACCAAAGCGTAAACAATGTATAATCCTGCGCTTATTCACATTATGGTGCAGAATTGACTTGTTTACCTCATCTTCTTGTGGCTGTTCTTCTTGGGTGCTGGCTCTCTTTCACTCTTGTCCCTCTCGACCCTCTCCTTCTTTTCCTTTTTGGGCTGTGATGGTAAAACAAACTGCTGCGTTACTTGCTGCTGGGAGACGAGCTGGGAGACGGGACGAGGCTTCCTGGTGGTGCGGGAAGAGCAGTGAAGAGAGACATGAAGCATCAGAGAGAAGAGAGATGTGTGGCAGATTAATGAGAGGGAAAATCACTGAGAGCACATGACCTCTCGCTGGCCTGCTGCTGTAATGAAGAGCTAAAAAAGCCTGTTGGTACTAGAAAGGACTGTACTGCTGAGTTTTAATATTGGTTCAAAATGGCATATTAAAAATGCATGAGTGCACACATTTCACATAATATTTCTGCAGAGGTATTTTAAAACTCTTGCAGGAAAGATACATGTAGGATATTATTGGTTCAGGCGAATGTACACAATGTGGAATTATTTCAAATTTCCATTTTTAAATTCAGTACTTCCGCAAACTCAAATCCATAGATTTTCTGCAGCAGTTTTTGTAGCATTCTAGACATTTGACAGCAAAAAAAATACTTTCAAAGGCTTTGGGAGGAGTCGGGTCTCATCTATCTGCTGAACAAACCGACCAAAAAGATTAAAGGTGGTTTCTGATTTGACACTGTGGAGCTTAAAAGCTAATTCACTGCTTTCTGATATCTGGAAAATGTGTTTTACAAATCATAAAAAGTAATTAGATTTGTGATATTTGGACTGGATTATCCACTAATTTTCCAAAAGCACATTATTAACCTTTGATATCTTTATTCTGCACTTGGCTGGTGCACAGTGCTTCACTTAGAAAAATTATCTACAAGCATCATTTAAAATTTGTAGCCAGTTTTCCTTAATACTATGAGTCCACATGCAATCTGAATTATTTATTTACATAACCCTACACACTGACTCACATTTAACAGTGAATTTCCTTCAACATACTCTTGTCTTTTCTCTTCTAGGACATGGTCAAAGCGCCCTCTTAGTTTGACGAATTAGCCAATCGTGTTTTGTTACTAGGAAAAACTAAAACATTTAGCTAATTAGCATTGTTACTAGGTGATAGGCTGATTTATTAGAATTTTTTTCTCCTGCTGGGAATATGTGGGTAGACCTGTAGGTGGCGGTAATGAATACCAGATGTTTTTGGCCAACTGCCAATAAAACAAATCAAGAAGAAGATAATGAGGGAAGGTGGTGATAAATTTGATCATAACAACATAGGGATAATTTACTCCGCCTTGCATGACAATGCAGAGGATTTTACAAATGACCGGTAAGCTACAGCTTCTGTTCCTCAGCATGTTTTATTTATTTATTTATTTTTTTGGTCATATGAATCTGCTCTTTTTCTGTTACTTGGTCATTTGGTGTTTGCTGGTAGTGCTCTTGTGATACAAGGAGAAGCTGAAGTCCTGTTTGCTAACTGAAATCTATGAACATTCATTCATACATTCATATATAAGATTTAGCTGAGCTCCTTGTAAGATGAATCCAATTGCATTACTTGGTGTAAATTAGTTTTGTGTTTTTCACAGTTTGGACTATTGCCTGTTGACACCAATTAACGTTAACGTTCTGCAAGTTACTGAAAAGACTTTTTACTTTTTGCTAATTCAACCCTTCGTGTTATTTTGCTTTATGAAGAATTTTCCTACTGCTCATTTGAATCCCTATGATGGACTAGGAAGGGAAAATTGGCATATCAGCCCTACCAATAATTTTTAACATGTACTTAGAAACTGGAGAGTTGCAGATTCCATTTTCAGACCATTGTATGCTTCCTAATCTACAAGTTGATTCTTGAATGCACTATAAAGTTGTAAATTTGAGTTCAGAAATGCTGTTGGTTTGTGCTTTCCAAACCAAACCTGAACAAAAGCTCCACAGAGAGGGGAGGTGTCATTTATCTTGACAATAGTGTCTTCAAAAAACGAATGTGAAGTTGTGCACTCCAGTGCATTTATGCACATCACTGCAACAATGCATGCAGATTGACGCAAATATGCCAAGTGAAACGTGAACTGAGATCATTGTGCAGTTAAAGAACTCAACCTGAGAACAAAGTTTTTCCATTTCTGAATGCCAGCCTTTTGGTACATTGATATATTTACAACTAAAACACCAATATATATATATATATATATATATATATATATATATATATATATATATATATTTAAATATAATTCAAAACTTTTTTTTTTAATTTTACAATTAATGAATTTTCCTAATCTGGAATTGGCACCGTAAATGTATCAAAATATGCATCTGATTTAAGCTCATGTAGTCTCTACCAGAGCAGCTCTACCAGAAGCAAACTGGAGACTTTGGCTTTATGAAAATTAAATGAACGTTTGTAGCTGCCAAATTTAATCATAAGGCTGGTAACACAGAGTAGCCGAAACCATCTGCAGTGTCGGCCCATTTGGACAAGTATTGCAGAACCCCGGGCCAGATTTTAACCAAAATGAGTCTCTATGGCCCATTCGGCTTAATGCAGCAGCTTTTGGCCATTTTCCCCAAAAGGAGGGAATATGCGGTCAGCTGTCTTCTTCAGAGGGGGAAAATGGTTGTTTAGCGATTCTGGGGTGACCTAAATTTGGGCACAGCTTCAAAAAGTCTCTTGTTCGCCTTTTTTCAGACTTATCAGTGTCTTTACAGAATCAAATTTGGTACAAGCAAGGGTAGAGTGAAATGCAAATGGGTCTCTTGGCCTACATAACTGTCTGATAGAGAGGAGATAGTGAGATGCTTTAATATGTCTGTCTTGTCAGCAAGATGCAGAAAAAGTGCTGACATCCTTGTTAAACTAAAGATACATGCCTTCAAGTCTTCAGAGCTGTGAAGAGTTAGAAGCTTTTTTTATGTTAAATATTCCTGCAACAATGAAAGACGGTGCAAAAGAGTGTGATTGTAAGAAAATCTTTTGTTCAGCAATGTAATTTACTGTCATTACAAACCCATTAAGTCTATTACTCCTCATTAATACAATATATCAGAGAACACCAAACCGTGCTCTACCAGTTTGTACCTGCTGCAAAAGGACATACATAAGGCTGTCACAATAAACACTAAATCAATCGCATAATAAAATAAAATGAGCATGATAATTGCCATTTGGACAACAAAGAGTTACTCCCCTTTAATACTGTTGAAAAGCCATTTTCAGAAACACAGCAAACATTTGACACCCAGTACAAAGTAATTAACTTGCACTTTATGCCACTGTTGCCTATTTTTCCTGACGAAGCTGAATGATTTTTTTTTCTTTGTTGCCATAGAAAGCACGCCTATGTTGAGCTGTGTCACTTTGTGACACAGCTTTTCAAGGTTGCCGCTAGCTCTGTTGTAGCAACTCCAACATGATGGTGGTGAACTCACTGACCCTTTGGCTGCCACAGTTCTTTTAAAGAAAACAAGCAAGGACACGTATAGACGGGTTTTTATTGTCCGGCTTGAAGTATTTTGTTGAAAGTGTTTGCGTCTGCTTGCCTTCATATCAACTCTGAGACGGTTGCTATAAGTAAATGAAGGGAGGGGTTACTGCGAAGTCAAACCTCAATGCAATCAGCTGATGTATTATTAGAATGAAGGAAGGCAGCCAGTCTAAACAGGACTGGCTCTGGTAACCCAATCAAACAGTGTTTATCTTACCACTTAGGCCCTTCTGAGCTCTCTCTGGCTGCTGACTAGGAGTCTGAGAGAGAGACAGAGAATTTATCGATTCTGAAAAAAATTTCAGCACATAATGCTAACAGCTTATTCTCTTTGGCAATATTGGGTGTTGGATAGTGATGGGTAAATGAGGCATCATGAAGCATTTTGACCCATAGCAAAACTGTATTGATACTGCGTCGATACTGTGTCACTGAATACTGACACCTGCTGGACATTAAAAATCCCTACAGGCAACGTAGTTGACAGACTGATTTAATGACCTAGTCTATATAATTAGATTTAAGTCATTGTATTCTATTGTATATTATATATTATGTCATATCTTCAGTTAAATTCAAAATATATTTGGTATTCTTAGATACAGTCAATAAATAATGTGAACATGTACCATAAAGTGAAAATTTAATTGAACATGTTTGGAATGAGGATGCTTGTGGACCCCCCACACACAAATGTTTACTAAAAAAAATTAATTTTTCCAACATTTTGAAATTTAGGCTGTTGTGCTTTTTTGACACAATTTCTTCTACTGTAGAAAAAAGGAAGTAAACAATACATTTATATTAAATATTTTATAAAAAGCAACTCAGTAATTTGTAGAATGGCTCTATACCTGAGTTTATCTTCTGTGTATCTGGGACTTCATTCTAATGGCTGGCCCTATAATGCCTCAGCATTGAGGAGGTGGATTTATTTAAATAAGACATTTCTGTCAAACATATCCAACACTTAATCTGCAGAACACAATTTGAAAGTAAATTTCAGCTGAATTTGGATTCAGATTGCTCAAGTATAAACTGAAAAGAACTGGATGAAACAACAACGAAGTGATAACCAACACCTTATTTTCTCATGTAAGAACAAAATGGTCCCAGTCTACAAAACCTTTCGTTTGCCAAAAGGCTGCTCCATAGTTGACACTGTACCGTAAAAGATCAAGAATTCTTTTGGCAAATGCATCCTGCTGACAGATTTGCTTCCTTTTCAACACAGTTTGGCGTGACATTTTGAAACAGTTCCTGTATCGGTCACGTGACTTGTTGACAGCAACACGCGCACAGAGACGGGGTTTTGTCAATGGGCTTGACGCATGCGCCGACGCGTCGGTGTTGCTGGACCCCTCGCTAGTGTTGGATGAGTAGCTGGGAGTCAATATCTGCTCCACTCAGGCAATCAATTCTGCAACAGTTACACATGTGGAAAAATTTAGATGTTATGAGGGGAAACCAAAGACATGGATTTTGGAAGGGAAAGCTGGATGACAAAAGTTTTCCAAACAAAACAACACAGTCTGTGGAGGGGGGAAAAAAAAAAAGGAGTCTCCTCCAAAAGATTGAAACAAGGGCTCATTGTAGAATAAGGAGATGGTTGGAGACCAACTTGCTTTATCCTGTAGGGTGCACAGTTGAAACAAAAACCTCAACCCTCACATTTTACTGACGGGGAACTCTGGCTGACCTTATCCTGAATATGTTGTGCACAAACACACATGCTATCTATCTCTATCTCAGTGTGGGTTTTCACACTCCTCTCCCTCCTTCCGATGCACTCACTGACCTCACACTCTTCCTCCACTAATGGCCTGGGCTGGAAACAGATGGTAACTTTATTGCTGCCGACAGACTTATAAACAGTGTGTGTGCACATTTACCTGGCACAACACATTTCTAAGTGTCTATTGTGATCTTTGAAACGTTCTGATGCAATTATTAGGTCTTTCTGAGTTTCATAACATCTCTTCTCCCCACAAAACAGTGCCGAAGTGGAACTCGTATGTAATGAGGGCCATTTTATAGTTTTTTGGCATCTAGACAATCTAATGTTGGTGAAAGTCTTCAAAACACACTGTGGAATAGAATATTCTAGATTTAGTAGATCCCTTCAATTAGATTTTCTTAATCAGCAAAAATGTCAGTGTTTTATTTGGCACATCAATTAAACACTATTTAAGAACCAGAAGTAAAGGAATTGTCCTGTTGAATATTATTTTCAAAAATAATTTAAAAAGGCCAAAATTGACCTGCCTTTGTTTTTGGAAAAAGTGTGTGTTCAAAAACTAAATTGAGCAACAAAATCTTAAATTATGATGTATTGAACCAAGAATAAGCCCCCTTACAATTTAAGTAGATGTATAAAAAAAAGGCCTCCTTATCATCTTGCACCTAATGTTCTTGAACAGCTTTCTGAAATTTGCCTGAGGGTGAAAAGGTTGGATTGTAGGAGATTGATTGAACCTTGCAGGTGCTGCTCAGAGACGTGTAGCTAACCCTACACCGTCATCCTCCTGAGAGACGCAGATGTGTTTTGCACTACATTTGGATGAAAATGTATTTCAAAAACTAGCAGTAGGAGTGACAGTTAAATTTGAGGTAATCTTCGGCCCAAAACCTTCATTATAACCAGCCCATATGAGCGTTGGACTTCTCAGCAATCTCAGTAACAACTGAATACCTTGCATTTCCGGGCCCTCCAGTGAGGTTCAAGGTCTGGACAATAACAACTGGAGGAGGATGTGAACCTGGTAGTTTCACATTCAATTATTCTCATGTCTTTACAGGTTAATTTGCTTTTTGTAGAGCACATATTTCATTGTTTTTCATCATTTCAGAGGCTGGTCCTTCATTTGTAAGCGAGAGGACATAAATAAGGGAGATTCCCTCTATTGTATAGACTAAAAGATTTTTCATCTATGTAGGTTGGCGTCAGTGATTTAACTGGAGTTAGCTCACTTATGCCTTTGAAAATAAACTTGATAAAAAAGCAAACAAAGAGTCCCAGGAAATGGATGAGAATAGATCTCCACAAAAACACCACTCATTATCTAAACTGTATTAGGGAGCAGCACATATGATCCCATTTAAAGGGCTAGAAAGGAATCTTTCTACACAGCACGCAAACTTTGATCTTTTTTCCTGCTGAACTGTTGATCTTTTAATGATCTGGATCTAAAGCATGGCTCTGCAGATGTTTCAACTACGAGCCATAATTTGTCGAGCACACTGTGACGGGCAAACAGCCCTCGGAACAGCTGTTGGTCTGCATGTACGTATCCAGTACGGTGGTGGGCAGCTAGAAGGAAATCTCATCTCGCAAATTCAGTGATGATTGTGAAATAGCATATTTTCCACCCTGTTGATTACCTTCAATGATGGCGTGTGTGTGTTTTGTCTTTTTTAGCAGCAGGTTGCACGCTGCTCCTGGGAGCTCCTCCAACCCGATGATTAATGTCTTTTCCTGCCTGTACATGCTACCATTTTGTGTGTGTGTGTGTTTGTAATACACAGGCAGATGGCTCTCTCTGTCCTTTGGTTTATGACACCTTCTGCAGCCCACTGACCACACTGTGCTGCACACAATCCCCTGCCTTCACACACAATGCGTCATGCATCGGTGTCATAATCAGTGATTACAGGCTTATCGGGCAGCTATAATTTTTGAGCTGCGCTGATGTGATAACAGCTAGCTTCATTGTCCGAGGTGTACACTTTCTGTCTGTGCAATGCGTGAGCGCTAATACCGGCAACCCACACTAACGACCCATCTGCGACACTTAGCAGAAAATGTAATCATGGCATCCATTTATATTCAGAGAAAGCCAGCACAAAAGAGAAGTGGATGTGTTTAATAACACTCACTCCTCAATGACTTGAGCCTCAAAAGCTCGGCAGGACAATGAAAGCAAACCAAGGAATTTATCAGCACCTAAGGGGATGAAAACATGTGACTGTCTGAGGCGTTATTCTCCGCTAACATCACAGTTCTGAGTAATTAGAGAGAAAAACACACGCACACTGGCACTATAAAAACAGGAAAATGGGGAAAACTGTGGCTTGCATGCAGCGTTTCTCATGAGAAAAGACAACATGTGCAGAGGCATCTCATTAAAACAGAATACATCTTATTGAGCTTATGTAATATTCAAGCTTTCTGGGAAAAGAAATTAGCTGAAAGCCATAAACAATGAAATCAGTCTGAAAAAGCATCTATCCCAATAGGAGAGCAGAAGAGACAGATGCATTAATCTCCAACTTATTTACACATTTTTTCCATCTGATAAAAATCCATAGGCCTTTTCACAAAAATTTTGAAATAAATCCACCACTTTTGCTCAGCTTTACACTTTCAAACTAAGCAAAACGGTGAGCCTCAGGACAGAATCCTTGTGTGTGTTCAAATACTTACAGCATGGTTGAATCACAGAGGTAACAAAAGCATATTTGCAGTCCTCTGATTGGGTTCTTTACACTAAAACAGGCTTCACTTCCGCCTTGCCACTACCTCTCCTAAAAAACACAACAAACTCCACCCATAATTCCCCCTCCATCTTATGCAGCAGGAAGTTGATATGAAACGAAACGTTTCCACCTGGGAAATAATGAGCTTTTGATTGGAGTGTAGAAACACTTTTTATGTACACCGTGAGGAAACCGGCAAAAAAATTTACAGTCAGCTGGTATTTTGTTTGGTAAAAGTTGATGATATGATGCAGTTCATATGTTCATTGCTTATTTATAGATCAGCAGAAAAAATTGCCAAGAATATTACAGTGGCACTCTGTTATGTCCTAACAACATGATTTTGTTCCTTCCTGGTGCTATAAATACTTATGAAGTTTCTATCAATCCTTGATTTTACCTCATTAGAGAAGCTGAAAAAAGGCTGAGCTAAATGGTTGCCATTTGGTTTTTGGGCAGTTAAATCAACACTGCAAAAAATATTTAGATTTTGTCAGATGTTTCAACAAAAAAAAAAAAACATAACATTACCAACCTTAATAAGGGGAAAACAGAAAAACAACTCACTTTGTTTTAGGTTTTTTTTTTTCCTAACTTTTTTGCTTTTGCACCTTCACTGTGTGGGTGAGCTTTAGGGGAAAAAAACATCTAACCAAAAAGGAAAAAAAGCAGAATACTGACAGGCTCCCAGTCAGCCAGAATAGTTTGTGCTTGTTTAGGTGGAGCTCTCTAAAAACCTGCACATCAGTCATTCTGTCAGAAAGGTGCCCGAGGTTCAGTTCGACTCTGGGGGAGAGGAGAAGAAAAAATAAAAGCGCAAACGGCAAATGCAAAGAGAGAGGGATGAGCACAAACAGGAGCAGGCTCACTGTTCTGACCTGCAGAATGAGTCTGTAATGTTGCAAAACAAGATCTGAAACGCTCAGCGCATCGCTGGTGGCTCTGACTCGTCAGCTCAGTGAAATGTTACAGGTGAAGTCGATGCCAGAGAAGGTTATTACGCCACGTAATGTTTTGTTAAGAGTCTTTAGGCCTTAACGCTCCCTGTCGGAAGCATTTATTCCATATTTAGCTTTGATTCAAAACATCAGACCGACTTTAAGTTGCTTAGTAGCTTTCCATGAATACTCAGAGCTTTGGAACGAGTCATCCTGGCTACATGTAGGTCTTGTGCCTTGCTCAAGAACCTGTGTAACCATGTACTTGTTTCTTTGTTCCTCATTTATCAAACAGCACAACAATACTACCACTCCATGACCTCCATATTCAGCATCTGTTTTCAAAAAACTGGGACTGAGCCCAAGCACTTCCAGGAAGATAAAAATCTGGCCCGCTTTTTCTCAGCAAACTGGTAATTTAATGAGTGCCTCATCCGCTGCCTCCTCTACGGCTCCTTTGATTAAATACTGTAAATGAGAAGCTAGCAGTAGAGGAGCAATGCATGTTGCTGTATTAATTTGCACAAATGACTGCATTTGGTTTGCAGTAAGAAAGTCATTTCACTACCTCTTCAAATTTAGAACCACGATTACAGTGCCTTCCAATAGTATTCATAACCCCTTAGATTTTCTCCTGTTTTGTTACGTTACAGAAACAAGTCGTGTCGTATTTTATTGGGATCAACACAAAATAGACTGTGCAAGGGGTAAAAATGCTCTTGCAAAGTCACTACATACCAAAACGTTCTGCGTGCTGCAGGTTGTGCTTCGTTAAATCTGACTTCTGAGTTGCTGACAGCATTAGTGAAACATCAGCCAGTTCCCACTTCGTCAAACTGTCATCGGCAGACACCATTACCTCCGATAAGAGTCCAGTTCTGCTGATGTGCGCTTGCTTGGATGCAGTCAAAATCACAGGCTCGTCTCGCTGCTTTCAGTCAGCAGACGGCTTTGGACCCCCTGCAGCAGATCATCTTCCCACGCCACTGGAATCCAGGCTGCAAGATGTGCTAAACTCTACAAGATGTGCTGAGCTTTGCTTGCATAAAACATTTATCCTGACGTCTGGACTAAAGTCTACAAGCAAATGCTTTCATATCTTTTTTTCGTGATATTTCACATGTCAACCCTGTGCTGTTACTGTGTGATAGGCTGATTTAAAGTCCCATTAGCTGCTGTTGTGAGATGCTTCTCCTGACATGTGCACACGCTATGCCCCTGTCAGACAGGAATTCATTGCTTCGCAGCTACGGCTCAGTCATTCTTGTTAAGTACCAAGCATAAAAATCTGCTTACCTTCAAAGAGCTCAAAGAGAAATCAACTCTTTTGAAGCGTTTGGTCACTAATATCTGTGCAGCCTTTTTGGCACAATCACATTAGTGTCACCGTATTTCAATACTTTGGTTGTGAAATAATGACCTTCAAAGAGACCCTTAGCAGCAACCTATTAAAAGTAAATGCCTCTAAATATATATCTGCACATATATTTAGCCAAAGTATGAATTAAAAACAGAGTTTCTTGAAACCTCTAATGAGAAGTCTTTCTGTTTCTCTTAGCTATATGTGACATTTCAGATCATTAAACAACAGAAAAGGTTGGTTCTGTCCTCCATTCACAAATGTTAACATGGAGTTTGCTTAAACCAACTGAGAGTTTCAACAGAAACTGATTTGGTCGGTCGGGACTAAACACATGGAGTGTTTAAATTCAACAAGCACTCCATGTGGGTTCAGTGTGAAGCCCAGGAAGAACAAGAACATCTTTGATGCTATATGGCTGGGTTACTTCTACAGGACATAAGACCCTTGTTAAAGTGCATGGCTCATAGACTTTGAAGTATCAGGATTTTTTAGAATCTAGAGTACTGTACCAGGAAAAATCTGTACTAGTGTCCAAAACATATGAATCAACATAGAAACACAACCTTCTTTCAGTTCCCAAACCCAAATACTGGCACTAACTCCAAATACACTTTGAAGGCAACACTGTGAAAGACCTGAGGATGTGCAAAAAGGAGAGATTAAAGATGCATGTCTTCCAAAACACAGGAGATGTTATTGGAATTTGTGGTTTGGAGGGGAATTCTGAGCTGTGTCCTTGCCAACATCCTGAAGAACCAAAACAAAAAGATGGGGAAGGCAAATAATGTCACATTTGTTTTTATAAGGATCTAGACAAGTTCTTGGCAGTGCTGAAAGCTACTTTTGATGAGTCGATGAAGTGTCCTCTACATGGCGACAGCAGCATGTCCGCTGCTTCAACCACTTTCAACAACTGAACTCCAGCTTTTTCTTTTTTTTTTCATGCCTGTGTGTGTGTGTACGTGCATTACCCTGCGAATATGCATGCAGTCATGTTGAAAATTTGCATGATGGGCGCATCTGGGCTCAAGTGCGTGCATGTGTGTGTCCCTCCGACAGCAGGCTGATTAAGCTGTTGCATAGTAATGAGCTATGGCTGTCTGTCTGGCAGCTGCTCTTTTTACAACAAAGCCTCCCACTCGCACATACAAAGAAATAAACGGAATCATTACACACGCAGGGGAAAAAAATAACCACAAAGGCCATCAAAGATCCATTGTTTTAGATAGCATCACTGAGAAAGTTGTGCTAATTCAGAAGGAGAATTAGTAATTCACTCAAGAGGGAGATCATGGAAAGACACACACACCGTGTCCCACGGCGGGAGTGCACTGCTACACTTCCTCTCCTTTATTCCTTGGTATTGTTTTTCCTTCTCAAAGAGAGCCGCTCAGGAATAACTCCAATTTCCTGCTTCCAATTTCTAGTGTGAACTCTGCACCTTAATGCCATCAACGTGTGGGTAATTACCCATCTATCGATGGTGTGTATATTGTTTTGAAAGAAGTTGGTTCCCCCCTATAGGCATGGGCGAGCTACAAGGTACATTAATGTTTTAGTGAAATGGTTGCGCTATTAAACAAGCGTTCCGATTGTTGTTTTGAACCTCAGGAAAAGGTGTTACATGTCTTGCTCATTTTCTTCAACTGGAAATGTTACCATGCAACCAAAATTGCCTTAACTTGACTAGCAATAAGTATGAAAGCCTTCTTTTAGACACACCAGTGCACATCCAAAATGGTCAATGGATTAAGCTGTAAGAGCAGTGAATTATCGATCTTTTAGCTATTTGTCCAACTCCTAGCATCCTTGTCCAGCTAAAATTAAGCCTGAAGAAAAGAAAAAAAAATCCATCTTAATCCTAGAGCTATAATTTGACAAAACTGATAATATTTCTGAACAGTTTTGGATATGCTGTACAATATTTAATAACAAAAAATACCAGAAACATGACTTTTGTACATCACTATGCATTAAAAAAATGATTTGATTTCAGTTTGCAGCAACAGTCTGTAATCGGGTTAAGAAATGTCAAATGGAAACAAATCAAGATATAAAAACGTTAAAAAAAATTTTAAAAATCAAAACGTTTCTTATTTTGTAGACCTGACTGCCAAATAATCAAACCCACCATTTATGCAAACAACAAAAACAACTTTAAAAAATAAGCACGTGGCCCACAACTGTTAACAGCTTTTAAGCCATAATTGTATTTGGAAGAAAATGTGTTACTAATGCTTAATAAAGCATTTTATGAACTATGCAAAGGCAGCAAAAGAAGAGAGGTGATCGTGACAAAAAGTGTCGTTTTGATGTAAGGGGGTGGAGGGCAGCCCAGCCATCCATCCCTCCCTCCCTCCCTCCTTCCCAGGGGACCCACTAATGCCCACCCAAACGCATAAAACCTAAAGCCATATCCATCGCCTTACCTTGTTGACGTCCCCTTCCTCACATCACACATCATGCACTTAAAAGCCTCTGCCGTGTTCTTGTAGGTGCACACGCTGCAGTCCCAAAACCCCTCGTCGGAGGAGGGCTTCGGTTGACGCTTCGGCCTTTGAAGACAATAAATGTGGAAATGAAGGAGAAATAATAATAATAATAATAATACTAATAAAAAGAATGAGTTTATAAGCAAAAATGAGGGGGGTAAGAGTGACTTCGGATAGCGAAAACAAACCTCTGGTAAAAGCCTAAAGGATTCAGGAAACCATCATCTGCACGCGCGCCGTGATCTGACACTGTAATTGCCGTTGAGGTTTTTTTTAACACCCGAGCGAGGATACATGGCACGCGCTCATACACGAGAAGGAGAGGGAGAGACCGAAAGAGAAAAGCCCATTTTTCCTCCTCCTCCTCCCCCCCTCCGTGGACCGTGGGCTTGCCTCTGTGTCCGCTCCCCTCCCCTGGTTAAAATATTTACCTTGTGGGGCTCCGCTTGTCGCCCATGCCAGACCAGGGTTTATCTGGAGGAGCTGGGACGAGCAGAAGTCGTGTTATTTTCCGATTATCCCAGGAAAGAAGCGATGCGCCTTTTTACCCGCTCGGCTTCCAGCTGTCGTGGAAACTCCGCTTGGGAAATCGCCACGTGACTCGAAGCGGCCAATCAGCGTCCGGTTATTTCCTGAGGCTGACATTCCTCTTCTTGATGAATAATGCTGCGTTCAAGGACACTGTGGAAACTCCTATTAGTGAATCGTCCTTGTTAAATTGTACCGGAAACAAATTGCAGGTGCATCTACATCGATGAGAATTTAATTAGTCGCATTATAAAAGTTAAGCTCATAGTTATTACAGAATCACTGTAATGATATGTTTCAATGTCGACGGTCAGCGCTTACAGAAAATGAAAACCTAAAATGTGGAATGTCTTCCCATTGTAAAATATGTCCTTTATATCCTTTCAATGCTTGGTTTTACTGCAACAATGAAGCGTGGCATGGAGGAGATTGGGTTGATTTCCAACTTAAAATGCACAATTTTCTTTCATCTGGAAACACAGGACAGCTATTCAGTTCAGTCACTTTTCTCTTTAGATCAGATAAGATGTGTCAGATGTTGTCTCTGGTTCAAGGCTGAAAACAAGAAATGGAACCATTACAGCTTGTCCTTGGCACATCGGTGTGTGGTGTTGAACCACCGATTCCAGCAGCAGAAATCTCCTGAATGGGCCATGCTTCATAGTCCCTTCAAGAATACAGTTATTACAGTCTTCCACTAAACTTTCCAATAAATGGCTAAATGGATGGACTCAGGACTCTGGTAACTCAGTGCTTTATAACACTGAGTTTGCAGAAGTAGTGGGTAATTCTTATAGAAGTGAGAGATGTCTGCATCCTATCTTATTGTCTTTATGTAATAGTTAAATTTTCTAAGAAAGTGATTTGTTTTATTTTCTATGTGTATAATTCATGACAGGTAACAAAATAAACATTGATGTCACTCTGTATCTGTAATCCATATTCAATAAATTAGAATATGAGTTGTTGGATTAAAAATGCCTTTTGACAACCTTTAAGGTTTTGCTTTTCATAAGCAAAATGTTTATTGGTGTGAAGTAATGATATTTTAATCTTAAATATAATGTTTCTATTAGATACCCTCATGATTAACAGAACTAAATAATTGAAAACTGAAAACGGCACGTTCCACTTTCTTCTGAATTAAATTCTTTATCTTGTTCCTGTTTCAGGAGCTAATTTTCCAACTGAAAAGCATTTAAAAAAAATTTTCTTCACAGTCTGTTTACCCAAAGTGCTACGAAATATATCTTTCTTCTATTCCCCATATGAATCAAACTTTTAATTAGCACCCGCCCCCAACAATAAATACGTACAGTACACACACACACATCAGAAAGCTAATTTTATTAAGAAAATATTGGAAGAAAATAAAACATGACTTCATCAGAAAACAATTTGATAAATATGTATGCTGTGTAAAATTCTGGGTATCAGTCACTCAGTTCCTCCTCGTCACTGAAGTATGCGCTCTTTTTAATCCTTGGTTTCTTAGAGTCTGAGGATGTCGAGGCATGGGCATTGTCCTCTTCCGCTTGCCTTTTCTTTTTCTTGTCCTCTTCCTCCATGTGGGCTTGCTGGAGAGACGCCCCAGAAAGACAGTTTGTTAGTTGACATAAACTCTACCATTTCAGAAATTGCTGGAAAACAAAACGTGTCAAAGAGACAAGTCATTAGACAAGTCACAGAGAAAACAGATTTTTTTTTTCTTTTATTTGTTCTGATTCAAATTTTTCAGAGGGTCACTTTGGCCATTTGAACAAATTGGCTCATGAAAAGTTGAAGAAATCTCTTTTCATCAATAGTTTTGTAATTCTTGCATGCTGGTATACTCAAATGTTTGATGGGTGACTTTAAGAGAAGGTCCCAAACTTTCATAGGGCAATGTGACATGAATTTTGGCATTTAAAGTTTTTGCTGTCCCTAAATATAGTTTCCTTCTGAGTTCTTGGCACCATCCATCATTCCATCAACTCCAGCTTTCCGAACAAAAGTATCCATCCTGTTTCCCTGTACGAACAGTACTTTGAGGGTGAGGCAGTGTTCATTTTTCTGCACCAATTGCTTTGTATGTAGGCCAGAAATCTGCAAATGGGACTTCTTAAAGCTTTCTGGATATTTTTCTGTCTTTTTGCTGGACTTCCATTATGGCAAAATTTTAACAGAAGCGAATCTAGCTAGAGATGTTGCTTATACACATGCTAAATATAAATACTGTATGTCACACATATGGCAATACTGGGAATTACCTGAAAAGCTATGGCTTGGCTTAAGCTATCCAGGGCAGGGTCTTCTCCTTCCTCTTCACTTTCTTCATCTTCCTCACTAAAAGAAGTATATATATATATATCAAGTTATACAAAAATACGGTCTGTTATTCACTATAATACAATTCCTACATATGCTCAGGTTGTTGCAGCCTTTTCTTCTTCTTCTTTTCTTTCTTTTTTGGTGGTTCCCTCTCTCCAAGAAGGTTTTTAGGACATGCATAGCTCAGATGTCCCGTTTCCTGTAATGCATAGATTGAATTTACAAAGGGCATCCCTACAAGTCTGCCTTTCCCAAAGTCGGGGCGTTCACTCACCCCACATTCATAACATCTGGTCTTGTCTGTGTAGTTCCGTCTCCTTATAAACTCTGTTGCTCGCCCGTTGTCTATAGCGATACTGGCTTTAACTGTTCTGCCAAACAACTGGGTGGATAAAGAAATTTCCTCGACACAGTTAACACACATTAAAGAAACACTGACAGAAATCTGTAGTTTATGCAAGCAGTCATTCAGTATTGCTTACCTGTTTGTTGTTCACTGCTCTTGCACAATTGTGAGCTGCTTCTCTGTCCAAGAAGAGGACAAACGCCACTCCTTTACTCTGTCGGGTGAATTTATCCTTCACTATTGTAACCCTGGAATAAACGGCACAGAAATTGTGAGTGGATCAAATGTTTTCTAATGCAACAAGCCAGACTTTTATAAAAAAAAAAATCAATCCAACTTGAACTCAAGAATGAGAGTAATATTTCATAGAAATGTTTTTGTTTCTCTTTTGCTACAATGATGTAAATTGTGATGTTTTCAAGCAAAACACCAACTTCATTTTTTTTCTAAAAGCATCCAGGTGTAAATGCTGGACGTCGGTGACATCAAATAAGTAACAAAGGAGGTCAGGGAAGCCTATATTAATCAAAATAACATAAAAGTTACTTAAAAAAAAAAAAACAACCAACAAAAATAAAAAAAAACTAAACATAACAAAAAAAAACACATGGACATTTTTTTTAGTACTTCAGGACTGCTGCTTTATTCATTACTCCCACCAAAATTGACCACATGAATAAATTAATAATCCCATTAATAATGGATGCATGGTGAGTTCGCCTCACCATGTCCATTGGGTAGGCTTTTAAAGCCTACCCAATTTTTTTGGTTTCTTTGAGGTGCCTTGTGTTGTTAGGCGTTTGGCTCAAAACCTATGGTACTCCCAAGTGCAAGCAAAACAGAATTATTATTAATTTGGTTTTTCTTCAGTATAGGTTTTTCAAAAACTCTGCATTTGGTGAATTCATGCAGGGCAAATCTACATCTAAGTGCCCTATATTTAATAGTAAAAAAAAATGTTGAAATTAACATAGCATTTCAATTCATGTGAGGAATGGTTATAAAACAAGATACAAAAAAGACAATACTTACTTCACGACTTTTCCATACTTGGTGAATAACTGCAAAGACCCAATTATGTATGTTGGTGTACAAAAACTGACATATTAATTGACTTAGATATGTAGATTTTAACTGTACTAAGACTCTTTGCATAGAATGATTTTCAAAAAAGCCATATTACCTTGTGCAGGTCGCTGTTTGTCAGAGAGAATGGTAGATTTGATACATAAACTGTGCTTTTGCTTGGAGCTAATCCCCCACTCATAGTGGACAGGCTATTGATGCAAAACAATAATAATAAAAAAAGAGCATAATCACTTATCAATTTCAGTTCAGTGTTGTAATGTTGCTTTGGTTTACGCAAGTAAGTTCAATGCAGGACTTACCTATGTGGATTCCACTAATAAACCACAGTTTGGTGATGTCAAAACAAGAAAAAGATTGTGTTTCAAAATAACGAAGCTAACAGAAACAAGACGCTGCCTGCTCGTCGCAGCTTGATGACGCATTCGTTCTGATAAATACGTCTCGTGTAGCAACTCTGAAAGGCTAGGCTAGCTCAACGATAGTAAGAGGTGAGACTGTTTTGATATTTTCCGCTTTCTTACTTTCTTTTTAAAATACGGTTGGCTGTGCACAACCAGAAGTGCTATACATATTTGTTGTGGGTAATCCATGCGCTAGTGACTGAAAGCTAACCTGCACTTACGTTAAACAAAACGTGAGACTGTTTGCTGCACAGACGGGTTAGCCCAGTTAGCTCGTCTTTCTTTTTTTTTTTTTTTAATTCTGCATTGAGTTGGTGTATTTAATAGATTAAAACCAACGGTGTTGTGATGATAAATGGCTGTCGAAGCTAACAGAGCAGAGGCGAGGTGTTCATTATGATATTCCAGGACAACAAGCCCAAACCAATTCGGTCAAGTTAAACAGAAACTAGTTGTTTTTGGTGGTAAAATGACATTTTAGAAGCTTCACATTGAGTTATCTTGCATTCCAGCTTTATGTTGTGTTGTAAATCTTTTCATCAACGTATGTTTTTGTTTTCAGATAAAAGATTTGTGCATGCTTTCTTCAGAAATGTGTATCTGTTCTATTTATGCAATTGGAAATCTCTCCACAGATTGATTTGAAGGTCGCATTTCCCGAAAAGCATCTAACCTGAAAAGTAAGTAACCAACCCAGCCTTTATAGTAGAGGTGCCTTTTAAGGGACAAGTAAACCCAACAAGGGTTACACTTCACAATCCCAATCACAATACTACTACAAACTTGTGCACATTTAAATTCTACTTTATGTATTGTGGAGCAGGCTAGGGAATCTGGTAACAACTACTAGTGGTGGTGGTGTAATAAATTTCTGTATTTTGTCACATCATTCAGAAAGTATAACTCATAAGTTATATGGATTGAAAACACATGGAGAGAATCGTGTCAAGTGTTTATTTTTTGATGATTATGGCAAACTGATAGTGAAAAATCAATGTTATGTTATAAGATTAGAATATTGTGGAGAAGCTCAATTAATCAAGTTTATTTGCAGATTATTTTCAGCAGCAATGTGGTTCAAGGTGCTTTGCGTGCAAAAAAATACGGAAAGTGGTGAGGAAAACACCATGCAGTCAACAACTGAACATCAGTTGAACCAGATATGACAGAAGCATGTTAACTGGGTTTTGGAAATAATGAACTGAATTGCTCCCTGGTTCAAAATCGGGGTAAAATAAATTTGCATTTAACTTGCAAATCAAAGTCAGAGTCTGGAGAGCAAGTAGACAGACACAAAATCCACATTGCTTGAAAACCAGAGTCGGGCTTCCACAGTCAGTTATTGGGGTTGCCATTCAGTCCGCTGGTGTTAGTCCACTGTTTTCTAAAGTCCAGTCAATGCAGTCAATTACCAAGAAGTGTTAGTGTTTCTTGGGTTGACAAGCTCCATGGAGATGCTGACTTCCATTCCTGGCAGTGGTTGGGAATGGCACCTGAAGCTGGTTCAGAGAGCATGGTGTCACCATGCCTGACTGACCAGCGGCTGGTCTGACCTGAACCCCACAGAGAATTTGAGGTATCTTCAAGATGAATATAAGAGGCACCAAGTCAACAAGGCAAGTGATCTGAAGGATGATATCAAAGCAGCTTGGGGTTCTGTGACACTTCAGCAGAACCACAGGCTGATCACCTCCACCACTGATGCAGTAAATGATTAGGACATTACAGATCTGAAGTAATGTCCTAATTTTCAGAGCTGCTAATTTATTTTTATTATTATTTTCATTATCTCTAAGCCATCATCATCAAAATTACAAGAATTAAATGCCTGACATATGTCACTCTATATAATGTAAGTTTTCCTTCTGAAATGATGCAATGTCTTTATATTATTGTCTCTTCACAGTGACGTACAGAAGAGACAGAAGTATACGGGAGGTGTATGAAGACCGCTTTATGCAAGAAAGGCCAGTAAGTGTGTAGAGATTATTTATTGTTTTGCATTTGTCATTCGGAGCACAAGTTGCAAGCTTTGTTTATTCCCACAAAACCATTTTTTAGACAATTATTTTTCCAAGAATTCTTACTTTCCACGCTTTTGCTTAGGGTCCATATCCAAGGGCAGCCGGAGCCATCGAGAGGAGAGGCCCGTTTGGCAGACCAGAGGATGAGTATGGTCGAGGCGGGTATGAATATGAAGGAGGTCCCCGTTTTTATCCGAATGGAGGCGGCCCTCGAGGTTTCCATGACGAGCAGAGGGGCTACCAAGTGGAAGGCCACCACTTTCCTGAGCGCAGAACAATCCCACCAGCACGAAGGGTAAAAATAAAACGATCCCTTTGTTCATTCTTTTTTGCTTTGCTATATCAATGTTTGCTTTGATAAGATGTTGCATTATTGAGGTTGGCGTTCTTTATGTGCAATTGTTCCACCTTTTAAGTGTTGATAAAAATTAAATTGCATACAAAGAATACCTTCATCTACTGCATTCCTTTTTTTCATTATTTGTGTTTTTCAAAACAATTATTTTGTAGGAAGACTTTCCCTACAGAGTACCGCGAGAAGACCCTCATGCGGGACGATCCTTGGAGTTTGGGTAATTATTATCTTTTTTTTTTTTTTCTTTTGCTAAAGTCTAAGGTTGCTTGTCAGGATTGCATGCACTACGCCTGCCTTTTTTTGTATTTCTTAGAGTATTGTGCATAATGACATGGTGAACACATTTTGTAAATTTTCCATCGAAAAACCTAATTTCTGAAATAAATATTTCATTTATCACCCATTGTTACACATTGGCTTAGATAATGGTCATATAATTTAGGAAACTTTAGTTTGGAGTTGGAGAATCTAAAATTCCTTTAATTGTTCTCCATTTATTCAAGATCAAATTGTTAAGGGCAACAGGAACAGGAGGGAACCCCAAACATTCCTTTCAGCCTCCAGCACAACAGCTTCTATTACTTTTTTAATAAAAAAAATTTATACTTTGTAATGACAGAGAAGATTAAAAAAAAATACAAGTGAATGAATGAACTGGCAATGCAGAAAAACTGTTTGCATTGTTCCTCGAACGCCACGCAGTTTTAATGCTGCCGCAAATCATTTACTAATATTCAGTAAAATTGACTACTTACAAGAAGTCGGGATTAAAATCCAGACTTGTTTTGCAAATTTAATTTCGAAACTCATCCTAGAGTTTTGCAACCTCTTCTCAGTGTTTTTATTAATTCTTGTAATTTATTTTTTCTCCCCTCAGGGCTCGTGTACCTCCACCTCCCAGTGTGAGAAGCCA
This sequence comes from Poeciliopsis turrubarensis, assembly GCA_010277015.1. NCBI lineage: Eukaryota > Metazoa > Chordata > Actinopteri > Cyprinodontiformes > Poeciliidae > Poeciliopsis > Poeciliopsis turrubarensis. Next base: position 1,287,883 of record VMRN01000060.1, read on the forward strand.
GGGCGTTTATCCAGCTGCCAGATCGCTCCCAGAAAGCGGGGAAGACACATTAGTGCAAGCCATCCGCAACCTGGACAGAGGGTATGAAAAGGACTTGCTGTTCACAGACCTGGGAATCCCTTTCTTAGCACTGTCTCAAGCTAATGTTAGAAAGTCATTAGAGGCTGAAGACGCAACATATTGGATAGATTTTTCAATATTTTCCATCCAAAATGAAGTTCAGTACATCATAGTGAACGCTAGATGGTGACTTTGCTCTCCGTTTTCGAATAAATGGAACCCTGAACCGAAATTGTGGCATATTACTGGATCTAACATCAAATGAGAACAATTGTCCAGTTTCCGCTGGAAATGTTGGAATGCGACAAATGTAAGACTAATTAACGTCTCTCATCTTTCAGGGAGGAAAGGGATCCTTACAGGAGGAAGGCAGCCCTGTTTCCTCCCTTAAGAGAACGCTCCCCTGTCCGCCGCGAGGTGGCCCGCTCCCCTCACAGTCGCTCTGGCTCCAGCGTGAGCAGCAGAGGCTACTCGCCAGACAGGGCAAAGAACCTGCCTTTTTCCACACAGCAAGGCAAGAGTATGTACAAAACATGCATTACTATTATTTATTTTTTTATATATATATTTATATTTTAAAACTTTTCGAAATCAGGGTTATAAATAGCTTGAGGAACCATTTACAATTCTATTTAAGATATTAATAAATCTTGAACATTTTCATATTTTACAACAGTGTGTTGGGTTTTTTGGAATGAACCAAAACTCCTGTGAAAAGGAAAGAAAATTCAACATTGTTTTCAGATTTTATTTCAGTCCCTTTGTAAAAGTATTGAAACTGAGGTTTCCTTTCTACTTCCCAGTAATTTATTACTTTGCTTTGATATTTTGTTCTGTGGACCTCAAGCTACTAATTATTTAGTTATTGGACCAAGTCCATCAAAAAAATTCAGTCAACATAAGCATGTTAAGCATTTTCATGAGAGATCGAATTACATTTTCCAGAAGATTGAATGCATGAAGGCATCGTTCAACAGAAAAAAAAAAAATACAAAAACAAATGTTTTGTCAAAAAATATACATCCATTGTTTTCCACATCTTTGTTTGCCTTGCCTCATTCTGTGTCTTTGACTGACAATCTGGCTGATTGGCTTTTCCAGATTTGGACGGTCCAGAGAGTCACACAGGTGTTTCTGAACACCTCTGGGGGGCGCTCTTTCCTCAGAGCGGACATGACATTTTGGGTCTGTACACCAACTCATGTGAGTGAGCTTGGACCTGGGTGATGTCCTTTTTTTGCTTCCTTATAGTGCACAAACATGACAAGGATTGCAGCAAAGTTAAACGGATTAAGACATTCTGGAATTGGGACATTTACTGTAAACATTTAAAGTTAAGACACCAGCCCAGAAACTTCAGCTGTTTTTCACTCTAGTATATCTTTCACCCAGGTCTTAAGCAAGTTATCTCATGAGTTTTAAACATACAATAACCTAGTGGGGGGTAATCATTAATTAGAATAAGGAAGTCACCTCATCTTGTTGTTGTGAGGTACATTAGCACATTTCATTGCTCCTTCCCATTCACGGTCGTTGTTACAATAGTTTTCATTTATAGTAGAATTCGATTTTTTTAAATATTTTCGTTTTTGTCAAAATTCACTGACAGGTGTAATTTAAAACACATGAAAGTGCTAAAGTATCTCTTTATGTGCTGCATGATTTATTTATTTTTTGTTGCCTTCAAACCTTTAACTTTCCAATTTGCTCTGAGAGCTGGTGCTATCCTGTGCTTTTCATCTCACTTTGAGCTTTTGCCCTGTGGGACAAGTATTTGATTAGTATAGGTGCTTTCTTTACATTTCAGAATAGTAATGGTGTGTTTTGGTAATGATTTAACTGGCAGTGGGTGCATGATAAAATGGCCTTAAGACCGAGAAACATGACTAAACCTTTTATTAAAGGGACCGGCTCATAGTTATGAGGTCAGTTTAAATTCTTCTGACCTGGACATTGTCCATCACATGTTTCTTAACCTCTACAACAAAATGTCAAAAGCTCTGAAAGAATATAATAATTCTTGGAAAGAAAGCATAACTAAAACAAAACACGCATTTCTTTTCATCCCACAATACTTCTTTAGTCAGTCGTACAAATTCTAGAAAGTAAAAGATGCGGTTTCCAGGACAAATGAATGGAAAATGAAACGGTTAAGTCTGAGTAACTTGAGTTGACAGAAAGCGTTTCTAACGTGTCCTGCAGGAAGCCCCTCTCCTCATTTCTGTCGTCCCGTCTGTCAGGGATCGTAAAGATGCCACCAGCTCACGCTCGGGGGAAGTAGTGGGAAGAGGCTGTAGAGTGCCTGATGGATATTCATGAAGCCTGTGTTTTCACTGGTGTATTTTTGTGTTTCTTTCCTGGGCACCAAGGGTTTACTTTAGTTTTTTTAATTGACCCAGAAAACCTAAACAATTTAAAGAAAGAAAAGCTATGTTAAAGAGCTCGACTGATGACCACAATTAACGCGTTGCTGTGTTTTAGCCAGGAAAGCTACGCGCCTTTTTCTTGTTCTCCAGTTCCATCGTCGAATCCCAGCTTCTCATCACTTTTTTCACCGCTTTCCTGAGTCTCCTTTTTGTGGTGGATAATGTTTCATGTTTGCTGCTGTTTTAAAGCTCGATGTATCAGTCCTTTGTTCTCTTTCTTCTTTGTTTTCCTAAAATTACAGACAAAATTCCTGGCTTGTCACGAGAAGGCTCCCCACAGAGTGCGACATCAAACAAGGTGAGCAACAAAGAAACGGCTGCTTAAATTTAAAGATATTCCGAGGGAAGTGGAGCATAAGAAGCCTTTGTGTTTTTAACAAACAAACAACTTGGGCTTAAATTTGCTTATGCAAAACAACTTTATTAATCGGTCGCCATGCTCTCTGCCTTCGACGCCGTCCAGCAGGGTGCATCTGGAACTTCTTAAATCCCATCCTCGCTGTGAGCGTTCAGTCCCACCGAAGCATACTAATGGCTTTTAAAGCAGCGTTCAGCCGCAGCATAAAAAGCCATCAGGCCTGCACTCTGTTTATCTGTGGTATAAGCAGACTTCAGTCAGATGGACTGATAACGGTAAAGGAAAGTGGCTCAAATGTTGACCAAGTTTTAAAAAACTTCTTTTAGTGTAACGCTCCTGCCCAAATTGTAAATAGTAGTTTGTTTTGCTCATGTCATCCATCTTCAGCTGCACAGAAAAGGGTAAATAAGATCAGATGTGATTGTGATTAGGGAGCTTTGTGTGTGTGTGCGTGTGTGTGTCTGTGTGCGCAGCAGAGGCCACCCAGAAGCAAGGGGTTAAGTCAGTAGCCCGAGTCATAACTTTATCACATGATCTTGACCGCAAAGACAGCGGAGTCCCAACAGAGCTCATTAAGATGTGTTTATGCTGTTTACACTGAACAATCGTTTCCTTATTCAGATCAAGAGTGCGTCTGTTGGACGTTTAATTTTTTTTTTTTTTGAGACGTCGACGTGCCACACAAGTCTCGCAAACAACGTTTGGACTTGAATTTGAGAGGCTTCTGTATTTCACGCCTCATTCAGATCCTGACCAAAAAATTTAAATGTTCTGAAAGAATTGTGTGATCCTGTAAATTATATAGGTTGTTGAGTGTTAGAATTGAACAATTTTTGCTACCAAAATGTTATTCTGTGAATCAATATTGGGTTTTTTTTTTTAGGTGTACTTCACTTTTATTTTTAAACAAATTAGAAGGGAATTAAAATACTTGGGGATTGTAGACAGAATTTATGCCATAAATAATAAAGTGGGAAAATCTGTGCATAGATAACAATATGTGCAAAAGCACTCAAACTACTCCATTTATTGTTTGCGTCCCACCGTGATCTTCTCCTCGTAGCTTTTGTAGTGGAAATTTTAGTAAAACACTTTAAAAAATACTGTTCTAAAATGAAATGCAATTATTCAGAGAGGAAAACTTTAGTGTAATTGTGCTTCATCTCAAAAAGAAGCATTTCCGACTACTTTGACTATAACAGAGTATTGTTAATGGGTTACGAACAATATGTAGATGGCTCAAATGTCTGCATCATTAGATTAACAGAATTACAAGTTTTTCAAATCTCAATTAAACAATATTCCATGTACAGTAGAAGAAAGAATAAAAAAAACATATCTGCAATGGGGACCCAGACTGGTTGGCATTTAGTCATTTAATTTCTTTTTGACGTTCCGAAAACGTTATCCCAGACTGCTTTTGTAGCGCCGACCTCATTTCCCTAAAGTGAAGCTGAGAGCAGTTGACTTGTAGCATTTTACAAGTCTGTGGTGAGTTTACTTTAATCAAAAACCCAATGAAACGGCTAAATTATGGTTACAATGGTGTTGTGGTTTCACTGAACCAGTTCAGAAGAGGTCTGGTCTACCACAGCCACAATCAAAAGCTGCTTTTTCATTTTGGGGACAAAGAGAGAGAGTTTTAAAAACTGAGAGGACTGTGTGCGTTTTGCAAGAATGTATTTAGTTGGAAGTATTAAAAAAAAAACACACACACAAACACAAACAGCTGGGTAACAAACGAGTTGTTGCAAGATGCAGACATGCCTCTGTCTGACGCATGTCCCGTTCAATCAATGCTGTGATAAAAGTTTGTTACTGTCCCACCTCTCCACACACACAAACACGTGGTTCTGCTGGGTTTGATCTGTGCTGCGGTGCATTGTTGATCCATTCCCGGGGCACATGCCCATAACCTTGGCCGAGATGAAAGCCTTTTGCTGTGCACATTCAGTAAAGCTTGTTCTAATAGCCTGGGTCACTGCCTGCTGTGGCCATTCTACACACACACACACACACACACACACACATGCACACATAGGCAGGCTTTCTGGAGCCATCTCTGACTGAAGAGACCAAAGAGGAGGGTAACTATAGAGCAGCTCCACCTCTGGCTGTGAGCCAGGGTGGTCTATGGGTGGAGAGCTGGATTTGGAACAAAGGAAAGGTCACCAGGAGGTTCATCTCTGCACAAAAATCCTCTTTGTTGCCACGTCAGATTTGACCACGTAAAATAACAAGATACGTGGATTTTTGCATCTTGCAGAAGTATTCTTAACCTTTGAACTTTTTTTGGTTATTATTTTACAATCACAAATGAACTTCAGTACTATTTTTTTGGGGTAGACCAATGGAAATCTGTGCAGACATGTGAAGGTGAAAGAGAAGGATGAATTGTTTTTCACAGTTTCAGAAATAAAGAACTGAACTGCCATGTGCGCTTCGATTTAGTCACCCCGAATCAGTTATTTGTATAACCACCTTTTCTGCAATTGAAAACTGTGTTCATTCTTTGTTGTAAGATGCCTCTAGCCGAGTCCGACTGGATAGAGAGAGTCTGAACCCGTGTTCAGAGCTTTCCACAGATTCCATCACGTTTCATGGTGGGGAAGCTGTGTTCAGGGTGAAGGTTTGAGCTCTAATATGATCAGTGCAGCTATTTTCCACAGCAAACTCTAAACAGGATTTCTTACCGCTTATTTTTCCAACAAAGGCTTCTCTGGACGTTTAGTTTGTTCCATTGCCAAATTCTCCCGCTTTTTCTGCCGACCTCTTTGCTGCTTCTCTGATTTATGCTCCCCTTGTCTGGTTGAGGTGGGCGGCCTCGTCTTGGTGGGTTTAGAGTTGTGCCATATTCTGTTCATTTTTGGGAGATGGATTGATTCTATGTGACACGTTCAAAGCCGAGGGTATTGTTTCATAACCGAACCCTGCGTTGAACTTCACCGCAGCGGTATCCCTGATTTGTCCGCTGTGTTTCGTCTTCTTCTTCTTCTTGACAATGTTTGTTCACTAATGTCTTCTGAAAAGCCTCTGAGGCCTTCGCAGAATGTCTCTATTTCTACTGAGATGAAATTAACAGGACTTAGAAAAACAGTGCTGAATAGTTTGCGCGGGATTTTATTTCAGGGTATTTGAGTAAAGGGGTCTGAAAACAAAATGCCGCTGTTTCCACTTCACAACTACTTCATGTTGATCTTTCACAGAAAACTATAAAAATGAAGAAAGTTTGTGGTTAAAATTGGGGAAAAGTTTGTTTCTACATTTGAGGCATCATATGCTTTATCTGATTCATTTTTGATATATAGCAATAGCTTCTGCATTGTAGCAATTATTCCTACAATATCAACTTATTGTAAAGCACTACTTTCTCAGTCAGTACTAGTGCTTGGAGAGTCTCATGTTTAGAAAATCCCTGGCAATGGCAACAATACGTCTCCCATGAATGCAAACTGTTAGAACATTGGAGACATAAATCCTTATTTAATTTTAGACATGCAGGCATTTATGTTTGTCTAGAGAAGTAAGCTAAAAGAATCTTGGAATGAAAATTTTTTTTGTTTTTTTTTGTTTTTTTTTCATTGCGCAGCCTGTTACGTATACTCTAAAAATGACCACATTCACATTGTTGCTTATATGTGGAAAAAATCAGCTTTGACTTGAGAGCAAACCCAGTTGAGCTTTTTTCCAGCCACTAAAAATAAGGCTTGGTTATGGTTGCTTTCATTATTAACTCGAGCAAAGGAGGCCGAAGCCTGACAAATGTGATCTTTCATACGTGCACAAGCGTGTACGGAGGCCTCCTCCCTGGAGCTACGCTCGGCGCTGAATAGGAAGGAATAATTGGATGATTCCTTATGAGTTGTGCTCTTCATTTTTAGACCGCAGCCGGACTTGATGCTCCGTCGCTTGTAATGTCTTTACTTGAACTTCTAGGAATGAAAGATGACTTGTTCCGTTGCCCGTTTCCCCTGGGTGAATGAGTGAACTTTAGTCCTGGTTGGGCAGTTCTGCTCCTTGGCCGTCAAACTCTCGTAGGATCAGGAAATGAGCAGAAATGCGTCCCAATTTATGCACAATTTCCAGTCTGCTCATTAGAAGGCTTGATTTTGTTGTGATGCTTCCCAGTTTCTGAAGTTCCTGTCCAAAACTTGACAAGTCAATGAATAGAAACTGCTTGAGTATTATTAGATTAGCTTTGATACACAATGACAACATCAACAGGAATCCTAATGTTGTAGATGTAGTTCAAAGTTGAGCTTACTCATTTGTCATAAGTGACTCTGACTTTTCATGTTTCAGCTAAGTTTGACCTTTTTTACTGTGCTTCATCAACTTCGGCTTCCTAAAAAAGAAGTAACAGTAGGTCAGGTCGTGGTGATCCACTGATGCTGGGCTTCAGGTTACTGACCCCCCACATTCCAAGTCTTCCTTTGCTTCGAAGACATTTTTAATCTGCTTTTCAGTTTCTTAGCGTCCTTTAAAGCCAGGATTCACATAAAGCTCTCTTCTCCTCTCCCTACAGGAGGAAAGTAATCCTCCAGAGGCAGAAAAGGAGGAACCAATCGCGGCTTCGGTCACTGAAGACAGCAAAAAGTCTACAGAGAACCTAGAAGAGAGGCGAACCATGGCCATCGCAGCCAAAGCCAAGGAGATAGAAAAGGTACTTGTAGTGCAATGAATCTACTCAGAACTAGTAGATTCTGAGTAGATTCTACTAAATATCAGTTTAATTTATTGTGCTGCACTTGAAAGATGCTGAGATAGAAGCATTTATGTTGCACAGATAAGGTTAATGAACAATCTTTCCAGGACGTTTTTAGAGCTAATCTTAAATTTTTTTTGATCTGATTTGCAAATTAAAATACTACTACTTAGGATAAACTAAATTAAAAAAAAAATATAACACTGTTAATGAAGCCCATGTATTCTGCTAATTCTGTGTAGAAACTCAAGATTACACTTTGAGATTCTGTGATTTGGTTTTGCTGCAAACGCTGCTGTAATGTTCTAAAATGCAGAATGTTTTTTTTTTCTTTTTTACTTTCGCTTCTTATAAAAGTGTCGCGTTGTGTTGTAGCTCTTGTAACAGTTCTGATATGGGTGCAACTGAACAAAGCTTGCCACTGAGCAACGTTTGGGACTAGCTGTATACGCACAATAAACGCAAAGTTTAACAGAGCTTGCAGCACCCCAGGCTAAAGGTTCCAGACGTGCTCACTTGTCTAATGAAGGCCGTTCCCGGGCCAGTGAACGCTACCGTTGGTTTACTTGAAACCATTAAATCCTGAGCTAACTCTGCCCTGGAGGACACATTTCGCTCACGTCGAGCTGCACCAGTGAGCCTGCAGCTTTGTCGCAGTGTAGTTGCTGACGCCGGGGCTTCCCTCCTGCTTTACAGCCCAACTGTTTACAGTCCTTGTGGTCTCGTTCTAACTCACTCCACAGGCCACTGTAATCGCCTCCTCTCCCTGGTAAGCAACATGATCTCCCTTTTGGAAGATTTTTCGGGGAGAAAAATGAACCCAAAGCACAGAGTTCGTTAACACGTTTCAATGTGTCATTATGCTATCTTCATTAAATGCTTCTATACTGATACATGTGGCTGATTCTGTAGGTCAGATTTTTCATTTTAATGCAACAAATTAGAATGGGGGAGCCTGGGGAGGGAATTAAATATGTAGTGTCTTTTTTGTTTGTTTTTTTTGCTTCTGCAACTCCAGCTTTCTGTTCTGTCGTTGCTCTCTGAAGCTTTTATGATTTCCAGATTTTGAAGGTTGTTTATTTGGTTTTCCATAAGAGAGCAGACTGTTTGGACACAATCCTGCCAGACAAAAGTTAATTTAATCAACATTTCTCATAAGGTATACATCTCTACTGCTTTCTTCCTTTTCCTCGTAGTTAGTGAATTAATTGTTGAACAGTTGGCGCCTCAGTACAGTAACTAAAACCTAAAAGCTGCTTTCACACCGGCTATGCACCAGCAGCTATAAAACATCTGAGAGCACTCGTCAGGTTCGCTGGTCATAATTTGCCATCATTCCTTTAACATTCAGGTAAAGGGACGTAGCTTATTTTATGCTATAATAACACAATTACTCTCACTTTTGCAGTGAGTCAAAGCAGTATTCCTCCTCACATGACAACTGTGGGGCACATGTTTGGCTTTCTGCTCTCCGTTTTGATTTAGTGCTCTCACAGACACAAACGCACAGAATCAAGCAGCTCCTAAAAACACTCGGCGACCTTAATGGGCCGCCTCGATCTTGAAGCTAGCTTGATCTGAAACCCGGCCATAGTGGTTGGCGTGAGTGACGAGGCATGCAGGCTATAAAAGGGTTAGTTTTACTCCTGACTGCCCAGGCTGTGGAACAAAGGCAGTTTTATATCGTTGGGTTAGGAGTATAAATAGATTTGGCCGCAGAAGAACTGTTGAGCGCTTTGTCTGTTTTTGTTAAAAAAGATTGCAGAGCTGGATGGGGATGGTTGTCCCGTTTTTCAGTCTGTCTTAATCTACATTCTTTGGCGAAGGGGAGATACAAACACACAACCTAAAACGTTTATGCCCGCCTTCAAAATACCATGCTTGTTGCCATATAAACATAAAATGGCTCCAATAATTTTTGTTTAAGTGTGCACATGTATAAATACTTTGGTTTATAGATCTTCTGATCTTACTGTCACATGTCTTCTTGAGTTCAGACTCTTATGTTGTTACGAATCTGAATAGCTTATCACTGTTAGGATTTTACTGATGGTTGCGGAAAGGTTTCTGATCAGCAGAATCATAAAGACTTATTGAACTGGCATTCTAAGCATCTGATTATTTTCTGCAAAGTGAATAAATTACAGCATTTATGTATAAATGGTGTAATTTAAATGACACCATGACTGTAATTTAGATACAGTCATGGTGTAATTTTTTTCATACTGCTCATTTACATACTGCAATAGAAAACCTTACTTGATACATTTTGAAATTAATTCTAATCATGAAGATTTTTCTTGCAACTTTTTAAAAATACATTTTAAAAATGTTTTTTTTCTTTTTAATTCTAATTTTACCAAAACTTTCATATTAAATCTGGATATATTTTCCGAGAATTTTGTCTGATTTTTGGGTGACTTGAGGCGCGTAAATACACAAGGACTCTTAAGATAGAAGCTCTCATTCTGTCAAGAACTACTTCTTTTTTTCCTGATTGGATAACCGGATGGATTTTAGGAAGTGGGACTCATTTTCAGCACATTGTTTTGTAGGAACGGCTTCTTCCTGTATTCATAGAAGCCGCTGTCCGCACACTTGATTGAACACATCCTGAGAGAATAGTATGAATAGTTAGCTGCTCAGTGAGACCAGCAGACGTTGTGTGAATAACATCCCAACTCATGTTATACATACACAAGGTGTGTATGGAACACACCCAGTTTAAAGGACAGGGTGTCACCATCTGGTTTGGAAACTGTATCCTGATGACAAGCGTACGTTTCCTCTGAAGTGATTGATGTGACTGTTTCTTCCTATTGTGAAAGTAAATCATTTAAAAACCAACACCAGTTTTTGTCCCCTCCCTCTGCAAGTATTTGCAGAAGGTTAGGACTTATTGGGTCCAGGTCGTATTAAGCAAAGAGCTTAATACTAACCTGAAACACTTAGTTACTTAGTATTTATTACTTAGTTGCTGTTCTCTGGTCATTTTGATCTTGAAAAGGTGAAAGAGAAATCCACAGTACATGTGAACTAATACAACCAGTGTTCACTTTTTAAAAATCTCACGTTTTCCCACAAGGATTCTTACACAGTCGAAGAGAAATCTTTAAATTCTCGACTTGATTATCCCACTGAGTGAAGTTATTATGCAAATAACTTCTGGTAAATAACAGGTTGTCTATCTGACATTCAGATTACTACTTTTGTCCTATATTTGCTGCAACAAAATGTGTTTAAATCAAACTCATTGATTTATTTACTTCTTTTTAGCTCTTGAGTTGCACACACGGTCTCTACTGTACACAAGGATGGAATTTTGAAATGGAAATAGTCAGAATTCATTGTTGTACCTAATCTATCTATCTGGGCAAGAGAAACAAAATTTTATTTCATTTATGCCCATGATTTGTTTTAACAAACATTTGCATGTGAAGGCTTATAACACACTTTTATTATTATTTTGAGGATTATCACTTTTGATGTATTAATGGATCATAAATAATGACCGATGAGCCTTCAGGTTTTGTCCAACTCTTGCTAACGTTCCACTCATCATAGACTATATTACAGATACTTGCTTCTGTTTCCCGATTGTGGGTGACATGTTTTACTTTTTAAAGCCTATCCTAATGTTACGAATAGATAAAACCCTGTTTGACAGCAGCAGATCTTCGTTCTGGAACTCTCTTCTCTTGCGAGCACGCGTTGTGTTCTAGGAACGACTTGAAAATCTATAAATAAGTTGGTGAGTCAGTGCGCCCCGCGGTGCAGACGCCGCTGTTGGTGAATGACTGAAACTCTGTCTTGCCTGGCCTAATTTACAACACACAGCCTTATGGGCACATACTTGTATTTATGCATTTTTACATGAACTGTGTTTGTGAATCAGCCCTCTGGCTCATCTACTTGTGTAACCTCATCATTGTCTGTGAATTAATTTTGTTCTGACTCAAGAAAAAGAAAACTCGGGGACAGATGAGACTGACTAGCTAATTAAATGTCATATTGTGAAATGGTGTCAGTTTTTTGGCCCATAAATGCAATTATTTAACCTGGATAATGTGTTGGCACATGCGAATGCTTATATCTTGGAAAATTGCAACGTATATTCATACATGTCGATTCTGTATTTTTCACATTTTGTCAGTTATAGCCAATGTTTCTTTTGGAATGTGTTTCAATCAGATTGGATGGAGTGTATTTTAGATATGCCTTCTTTGTTTTGTGTTTTTTTTTTTTGTTTGTTTTTTGTTTGTTTGTTTGTTTGTTTTGGTTTTTTTGCCCATCTTTCCACAGATTCTTATATTGGGTAAGGACGTGTTTGGCCTCAAGACGACTAAATTCAGACCCATGGTTCTTGAATCTGCTCTAAAATTCCAACAAAGAACACTAACAAAACCTGCTATTTAAAAAAATAATACTAATAAATGAAGTTCACAAACTATTTTTAAAATATTGGATTTCAGTCTAGAATAGTCCATTCCTCAATTGACAAGTTCAGAAGTTTTCTAATAAAACTGTTGAATAGCCCTATAATGCACTCTGAAGATTAGAACTCAAGTTTACCATTATGTTTGTTTGGTTGTTAGAACCGACTGACAATAAGATTTAACTAATATTAAATCGGCCTTTAACATTGATCCTCAAAATGACTTGAAAATAAAATGCAAAAAATACAAAAATCTGGAAATCAGATAGATAAAAAAGACTGACATTCTTTTTATCCATCTGAATAACTCCGTTGTTGCTCTGGCTGTGTGTCTTGACCAATCCAGCTGGGTGTTAAATCTCAGCCGCAGTCTAAAGTCTTCTGCAGCATCTAAAAACCTTTTGCTTTCGGGATTGTCCTCCATTTTACCATCAACTCGGGACAGCCTCCTGCTACAGAAAGACATCGTATTTCACTCTGGGGTAATATCCTTTTTAATAAAACCTTCACACAGCTGCTAAATTTATACTGAGATTAAACTGCACACAGACCGTTTGCTACATCCCACTAAAATAGTTTGTGGTTGTAGTTTGTTCAAATGTGAAAAGTTGTAAACGGACTAATGCTTTTCCAGCGCGACGTTTATGTTTTACCACTCCAAGACGTGTGGAAATGTTAGTCACTTCACTGTGGAGAATTTTGAAGCACAGAAATGTCCTTTGCTCATTTAACGCTCGACATAAACCTCTAAACACCAATTAAATGGTTTTTTTTTATTATTATTGTTTTTCAGCTTGTTTCAAGTCTAGAGAATAATGGAGGCGGTTCCTCACCCCCAAATTAGAGGCTTAATAAACTATGAATATGTGAAAACTTCAGTTTTTATTATATTATAGAAAAAAGAAAGTAATCAAACTTCCCTGTCCTTTAGATCTACAGGCAGGATTGCGAGACGTTCGGCATGGTGGTCAAAATGTTGGTGGCAAAGGATCCCAGCTTGGAGAAGCAGCTGCAAGTCCCGCTCAGGGAGAACCTCGGGGAGATACGCGAGCGCTGCCTGGAGGACCTCAAGCACTTCATCAAAGAGCTGGATGAGGACGTCCGGTTTCCAGAACCCTCCGTCTCTGACTCTGTCACTCCTGCCATGACCCAGAAACTCTTAAAAACCGGCGTGAACCACAGCTCGTCTTCTTTCTGATGTGCTTCGTCTACGTCCGTTCCGATTAATGTGAGACTGAGGATTTTTATTTTATTACTTTTTTTCTTTTGATTAACAGCTCAGTTTTAGGATTGCTGGACTTGAACATACTGCAGGTCACAGCAACCTGAGGAACTCGTCGCAGGAGCGAACAGTGTTATTTTTGAATGGACCATTTTTACCTTCAGGTTTTCTATGAAAAAATGTAAAAACATTAAAGTTGTTTTTTGGTTTTTTTTTTGTTGTTTAAATAATATTTAAAAACTATAAGTCTCCATGGCTCTTATGATGTTGAATATGGCATTCAGTTTTGAAGCATGAAAGTTTTGTTTTCTGACGTGTAACTTGAATAAATATGTATCACTCGGTGCTGCAATAGACAGAAATCAAGTCGTCGTAAAAATTTGTACTGTTAAAATATTTGAAATTGCCTTTCTCAATCTGACATTTCTGAAAAAACAAAATGCAAAAAGCTTGACCATTTTTAGATATTCCCAAAATACTAAGAGTCAAATCCATCCTTCTGTCTTGCAAAGATATAATGTTCTTTCCCATTTTTGAAAAGTAGCTGAAAAGGAAAAGGGCCTTTAAGATTCATACCTCAGGGAAACCAGAAGTTATGGATGACAAATCAAAAGTATCTTGATAGGCCGACTTCAAGTAATTGGGCTAAAGAAGTTATATAAAAATCTTCAGTTATGAATATTATCACACATTTACCAGAATGACTATGCATGTTTTTTTGGGGGGGCGGGAGGGTATTCCCATTTTAAGGACTTTCTAAGCAAATTATGTCTCATATGTTTGCAGAATAGAAAGTCAGGGATGTCTCCCCCATTTTGAAGTGACTCGGAGAAATTCCGTTTTTTTTTTTTTTGTTTTTTTTTATATTTTTTTGTCCTGTTTGTAACTCAGCAAATTCATGAATCATTCGTAAAGATTTTTTTTTTTTGTTTGGACGAACCTGATCAGCTTAAAAAAAACCTAGAAATTAAAGAAGGTACTTTAGTTGTGTGTATTTAAAAGGAGAAGTGTTAAAGAAATTGTCATTCACTGTCACTTGGTGGTTTTTATAATTCCTCACCCAACAGTTTCAGTTTTGACAGCTTAAAAAAAGCTGCAAGTGTAGATGTGGCCAATGTTAGCAAGCCTCTATTTTCTTGTAGCCATGTCTTGACGGATAAGGAACAAGGACTGCCTAGCTTTGAACTCTTTTATCTTCCACGCTTTCCCCTTTTGAAGAGTAAGAAAAGTATGCCTTTTTGTCATATATTCATGCCCCAAGAGAACGAGCGGTTTGAGATTTGTTTTCTTGACTTTTCCATTTTTCTTTTGGCAATGTTTCAAAATGAAAAAGAATCTTTAAAAAAAGATGACTCAAATTGTTGCTGGAGAAGTTTCTAGAATAAACATAATTTTTATTTTTTTTTGTTGCCAAGTTACCAACTAGAAAACGCTCCATTGAAGTGAAGGTATTGGTTATGTTTTCGCAAAAGTTACTTTAAAACCGGAAATAACTTGGTTGACCTTCAACTTAGAAAGATCTATAGCAAGTGTTTTGTAAAGAAAAAAACTTTTGCTCAATTTTTGTGGGATCAAGTGCAAATATTAGGGAAAATGGCAACCTGGTAAAACCTTGTCAGTTTTTTATTTTTTCTGTCTATAGACACATTTGAGTAGCTTTCTGTATTGTAGCCATTTGCTGGCTTTTGAAGGTCAAGACTACCTAGCTTGCATTACTTGCATTTTTTCTTGTTTTCCCCTCTTATTTCAGTATTTATGAAGTTTGTCGACTTGACGTCAAACTTACGAAGAAAAAAACCCCATTGTGTTACAAATTGTGTAATCCGATTCAAGCAGAGCATTCTTGAACAATTGGAGAAAAAATATTTATTGCAAGCACCTTCACATCACAGAGCGTACGTTGGTTATCTTAAAGCAATGCTGGTGGTCAGGTGCAAATACGGGTGTGTTGCTGCCAGTTCTGTACATGGTTTGTGATTACATAACGTGGAAGGTGTTGCAAACATCAAACAGGAATAATGTGGCCTTTTTCTGTGGACAACTTGGTGATTCCTCCCACTCAAGCAAAACACTTTTTACACTTTTAAATGAGTATAAAATACTAGAGCTGAAATTTTAACTTATTATTTACATTTTTATGTTGTCTTAGTAAACATTAAATAGTTATTTGGTTAGTTTCTTGGCTCTACTTGCATTGTTAACCTCTGGGGAAAAATGTTTTTTTTACCATATGCCATATTTACCATTGCAAAACTATTTACTGAACATAAAATCCTCTCTTGGTGAAATTCCAAAACTTCCTCTGGTATTGAAATCCTATCAATGTTGGAACATTTGAACCAGCTTTGCATGCACGTAACAAGTGTCTAAACAGCTCAGTAATGGCCTCTTTACAGAATATGACAGTCCTAACTAAAAATCTTCACCATATTGCTTTGTGTAGTGCACTTCATAAGATTAATGGCATGGTTCGCTAAGAAATGATACAGTTTTTGGAGCTATGGCCCTTCCTGCAACCAGTCTGTGAGCCATGGCTCAGGGCCGTGAGCGCGGTCACCCTTGTTGGGTAGTCTTCTGCATAGTAGTGCCCAACTGCTCGGGGTTGTGGGATTGGTTGGCCAAGAAAATAACCCTCTTCCTCAGAGTCTGATGATGATGAGGAGCAAGTTGAGCACCAGTCGTCCTCATCTCTGTGGAGACCCATGAAATGTTCAAACTGTGGGTCATTCTGGTTTGAGCTACGGAGCATATAGTCAGATCGGGTTTGGGAGTAGGCCAGCGGCAGCATGTGTGCAGGGTTCTGAAGACACATCGCACCATATGGTGGACTTACCATACCCTGCTGCTGAGGCTCAAACAGCCTCTGCGCTCTCTCTACAGGTACCATGTGAAGCGCGTTATCCGAGCGAGTTTTGCGGCTTCTGTGGCGCCGGCTCCGTCGGTGGTGTTGGGGCCTGCTTCTGCCGTGGTGGCTTGTCGAGTGGCTTCTTGCTCTGCCAGGTTCCTCTGGGCAGTACGCTCTCCTTTGTGGCTTCTCACTCATGGGATGTTTCATAACACTAACCTCAAATCCATCATTATATCCATTGTCCACTGTGTCCTCTGAGAACTTGACCATTTGAGGAGGCCTGGATTGTGACTTGCTCCTCCTTAGAGCCGGAGCTTGAACAAAAGATCCGGGGAGGGCCTCTGAACGTGGAGATACTGCGTGAAGTCCTGTGGGAGCACCAACCCTCATTCCAAGCCCTATCCCATTCTCTGCCTCCTCAACTCTCTTTTCCATGTTAAGACTAAGGGACTTTGCGCTGTGGTGTATGTGGGATGAATTAAATGTTCCCATGTTGCTCATTTTCTCGCACTCAACAGTCATGGAAGAATCTTGGATGCCATGAAGGTTGTAGACTGTGGGTGCATCTCCGTCCACTGATGCACCTGAAAAAGAGTGAAGAAGGAATATTTGTTAGAATGTGTTTTTGAGATCAAAAGGAAGAAGAACCGAATGAAGACGTTAAGCATTATAGATACCAGTGATGTTTGACAAAGCAAGGGAATCCATGGAGTCTCCAACACCCTTCTCAGCCTTCCTTAGCTCGTCAGCAATACACTCCAGGGAGTCCTCGTACCACTCCCTTGTATCTGGCCAAAAAGCCTGCTTTCCTACTCCAGACTGCTCCTGATCTTGGTCATACTCTAGCTCTTGGATCTTTCTTGCACTGGCAGGACCTGGATGGCTTCCATATGCCGAGTCTCCAAGGCCGTCCTGTGACTGGGCCCAGTACATTTCAGGTAGATGCTTCTTGTCCATCAAGCCCGGACTGAGGCTATTGGCTCGAGACTGATCAGAAGTCTGGCTCTGGGTGGGACTGTTGGGGGCGGGGGATGAGGGGTTAAGACCCACGGGTTTTGAATCAGACTTCAGCCAGGGATCTGTCGTACTTATTACCTGCGTTGAGTCACTGTTGGGGCTTGGTGATTTTAAGCACAGTGGCTGATGTTGGTGCAACATGCCACGGTCACCAAACTTGAGCAGGAGCTGAGTCATATAGTCCTCGTGCTGAGCCCACTCCTCTGGATCCTCCTCTCCACCGGCATCCTGTTCCTCCCGCTCCCTCCAGAACCTCTCCTCCTCCAGACCGAGACGGGTTAGTTTGCTCCCCACTATATCAATGTCCCCATCACCATCTCTGTCCTCTTCTCCCTCCCCAAACCTGTGCTCGTAAGCCCTCCCGGTAGTCGGAGGGCTGAACAGCTGTGACTGTCGCCACTGTTCAGCGGGCCTACTGCTTTTCCCCATGCGGACGCTCCGTCGGGATTCGCGAGAGCGGGCTGACTGGAAAGCGGAATCTGATGAGTCTGAGGCATGTACATCTTCCCCCTGGCTGCAGGCCTTTGAGCAATAGATGCGCCCTTGCTTGGGTAAGAAGGGACAACCCAGCAAAGACGTCTTGCACTGAGCGCAACAGAAGCACTGGTCTGTAGCGTGCCAGTGGACGCCTTCATAGGTCATCTGGGCATGGTCAACACCTAGCGAAATGAAAGTAAGAATCATGCTACTCGTTTAATGTTTTAACACTCAAATTCATGCATTGACATATGTTTGTCACAAAATTTGTCTCTAGATTTTAAATATGACTTACCAATGTTTTCACCACAGGCCTCACAGTACTCTGCGTACAGCGACTCAAAGCACCCACAGCAGTAGGGCCGTCCATTTTTCATGATGTACCGCTGTCCACCTAGCATAGTCCCACACTCAAAACAGGCAAAGTGCTTCATGTGCCAGTGACGTCCCTCAGCCTCGGTGCATTCATCTGCAAAGATGATCTATGTACATTTGCAAAACCATTGTTAGTTTGCATCAACTTAAAATACAACAGTTGCTGGTTACATAATCGGGCCAATTACCTCGTCACAAGAAGAGCATCGAGGTTTCATGAGCTCTGCATGGTGTCTCCCGCAGAAGATCTTGCCATTTTGATAAAAATAGATGAGATCCACCAGAAGCTCCTGGCACATGGAGCACGCAAAGCATGCCGGGTGCCAACAGGGACCCGGCCCTGCTCTGGAGGCAAAAATGGCCATCTCCCCTCCATTAATGCCACCACAACACTGTCAAACACAAACAGGAGGTAATTACTCTTCCTTGCAAATCCAAGTAAGGCGGATTGCGAAATAAACCTAAAAATAGGCATGTTGAATGGATTAAATCAGTAGACAAAAGTGCCAAAAATGCATGACAAACTTTCTAATAGATGAGTGTCTTTGAAAGTTTATTTCAGTACATTTAATGAAAATAGTAAAACACATACAGATTAATTATGCCTAATAAAGTTTTTATTCTATTGATTAGAGTATGGCAATGAAGAAATTGTCCCTCTATTGCCAATCCAATCATCGTCACTCAAACCCCTCCATAAGTGGGGTAGGTGACAAAAGGATATTGCTAAGGAAGTTGACTGTTCACAAGCATATTCCTGAAAGGTTTAGTGGAAGGTAAAATGAATTAAAAACAGCAGGCTTGAGTGGATTGTGAAGTGAACCCCATCCAAGCCAAAGTCTTTGTAGAGATTTACAAGGTGCGAACTGCGGCTCAAGTGAGTGCTTCAAGAGCCACCAAAGACGGATGCATCGACTGCTGCGGCATTCCTTGTGTTAGACACCAGATCCAGCAATGCAGCTGAGCCTATATTAAAGCAAGATCGACTTCCTTCACACCTCGGCAGCGGCGTAGGCTGTCCGCCTCCATGCCACTCTGTACGAAGGCAGTGATTTATCCAAAGAAAAGCAACTGCAGGTGAAGAACTTGGAGCGTTTCCTGTACGGTACAAGAACATACCTGCAGCTTGGTGGCATTCTTATATTAGAACTTCACTTTTCATTGACATACACTTGTATATCTGCTAAGTTTTAGTTTTCTCCAAGACAGCAAAAGGTGATCATGTTTTGAACATACTGAAGCTAAAGATTATTTGGGGACCTATACTATTTATTTCTTGCCTCGTCCAATTGCCAGTAATTCGTAGGAAAGAACCTCTAGTCTGTAAAGTGGCCTTGGCCTTTTGACAAAAGGTCTCATGACTCCATTGAGATCGTTAAAGCCTGCCTGAACATGCAGTCTTTATATAACTAGGCATATTTATAAGGCATTCGTAGGGTGCTGTGGGACAGCATGCCCAGCTGTTAGCCATTATGACCACTTTGGACAGACTGGGGCCTTGAAAACTGTGGTGTTGCATATCACCACAAGCCAAGCCTCGCAAAGCGATGAGGTTAGTGTTGTCATTAAACGCCCTGTGGTTGACAATGGCATATGTTTGCAGAGCTGCCGTAAAGATATGCATGTCCGGTCCAACGTGTGTGTATGGCGTCCGTTGGAATCCTGGGAGCATGTGTGTGACCTTGCATCCCCCCTCCATTTTAGCTTCTGTGTCTGAGTGGTGACAGACTGCATCTGAATGTTCGGGGAGGGGAAATTAGCTTCATCTGCTCCCTCCAGGACGCCTGGAAGAGGATGTGGTTGAGTCACTCTTCGCATCGGAAGCTGCATAACACCAATATTTACGTTTGGAGAAACGAAGGAAGGCATTTATTTATTTATTTATTTTTTTTTCAGAAATACGATCAGCAGCACTTAATGTTTCCGTTTACTGTATCTGCAAACACAACTGCTTCTTGTCCTGAGCTCAACCCGACTTCATTCGAAATGTCAAGATGCTCCGCATCCTCTAATTACAGCACTTAATGTGAAATTGCCTGCTTCGTACTGTGACTCGTTTGGATAAAAACTTGATTTTAGGACTCTGTTCGAGAATTACTAATTAATCTGGCCACTTATTTGCAGTCTCTCACGCTGGGTTATAGATGGCTGGCAGGAAATTGGCTGAGCTCCTCATGAGGAAAATGGCCTCTCCGCTTGGTTTAAACATGAGCCCTCCAATTTCCCTGTTTCCTCTCCCGCCCTAATGAGGAAGTTTATGTCAGTGATTAAAACGACTATATTAGCCAGTCAGGACCAGAAAAGGATAGTGGACCGGCTTCACGTGATTTAAATGGCTGACGGCCCTCCGGTTGGTTTCTCTGTGACTATCTCACCTCGGCGCATGTGTGCACAGTAATATGCCAGTGTGTGTGTGTGTGTGTGTGTGGGAGGTTCATACGTTTTCACAGCGAGTGTGTTGCAGGGCTCTAGGGAGGATCTTTGGTGTCCCTCTGCCCAGCGCCTCCCTCTTTCTTTGGGTGCTGAACATTTGAAGCTCCCTCTTTTCCTCCTCCGTTAACGACTGGCAGTAGCGCAACTGCAGAAAACGACAACAGAAAGGAATTAAAAAGCATTACAAGAAATAATGGTCAATTGTTTACATTTTATGTTGCAACCAAAAAGCCTATCCATTTTCCCATTAACTCTGGTAATCATTCTCAAAGTATGACGCCGTCACCACCATGTTTCAGAGTGAGGATGGGATGTTTAGAGAGCAAGTTTTCTGTGATCGACTGGCTTTTGACGATACACTTACCCAACCTATTCTGCTTTATCTCAGTAATAAGGACGCTGGATTTATTTAGGAATAAAATTACATGCAGCTTGAATCTATTTGCTAATTCGATTAGTAAAAAGGGGTGAAACATAAATATATGGGTCACACTTTATACTTTTTAAGTGCAAAGCTACATGAGCACCAAGTCCAGCAAATAGCATTGCTTTCATCTCTGTGCTTGGGTGAAGCAGCTCCAAATATGGTTGTAGAAAGCGTTTAATTGAAGCTAATTCTCTGCCCCAGGCTGCTTTGAAAGGATGGCATTAACAATATACAAACACTTCCTCTGTATTTAGAGAGGAGGATGAAGGCTCAGATAAAAGAGCAGGGCTGTCCTAACAACCAGCTCAGTTGATCTCTAAACAACAGCTAGCGATGCTGCCTCTGTCTCTTTCTCCTCTCACGCACACGGCTTATCCCCTCCAAGCCAGCATCACTGCGCCTCCCCAGGCTGCCGGCGCTGCTAGCAAACATCATAAAACTGCTCAAACACTGCGAGTGTACCCATTGTTCTCTCTTCCAAATGTGCACACACAGAGCACCCCCTGCCAGCCCCTCTTGTTAGTCAGCTGGTGATTAACCCTCTGTCATATCGCCTAACATCAACTCTTGTATTGTCAGTGAGAAAGAGGGGAGCTGGTTTGAACATCATAAGCGGCGCAAACAAAAGAGATTTGCTTTACTGTCACACGTTTGTATTTTGCTGCGTTTGAGGGAAAGCATCTGTGATATAAAGTTTCTTTTTGTTAGAAATTTTCAGCCAGTTCATTCATTAATTCACCACCCAAGTGACTGCTCAACACTTGCTTCATGTGCATGTTGTGTGCCAGGACTCTCCTCACACCTCTAGGGGCAACTAAGCTGTGGACTGTGTATGAGTAGGCGCGTTGGCGTTTCAATGTGCAGCCTTTTGCATGGGGAGATTCTTAACCTTTATTGATTCACTCCTGTATGAAACTTGGAAGATTTTGGATCTTTAGTTGTCACTGATTGCTTTGACAAAACAGCAACAGCCTAAAACCAGCAAGTTGAAGCTCTTTTGTTTTTTTTTGTTTTTTTAAGAACTTCAAGAAGGTTTGGTGCAGCACTGTAAAATTTTTTGATGAGGATGTACTCGTATAATTCTTTACTAGGTTTCCCGGCAGTTCTGCAAGTGATTTCAAAGGATTTACAAAATATAACCTTGACTATCTGCTTAAAATGTAACCCTTCTTTGGTCATTTGGGTCGTTTTGTTATTGGTTTATATTGGTTATTGTGGTGACAAATCCTCAATTTTGGACTTGCCAAACATCTGAAGCACTTTTTCCTTCTGTTCAGCTTTCCATCAATATGCTTGGATAGAGTAATCTATGGACAGCCAGCTTGAATTGCAAACACTCTTTGTGACTTATCCTAATTGTGTATGATTCAGTTGATGTTTTCATTTAGCCATGATCATAAAAGATAATAGAAATTATTGGTTGAGATATCACTCTTTAATCAACATAAACGCTACATTAAAATAAGGAAATTAAAGTTTCCTTATTTTACACCGCCTTCTTCTCTCGTTTGCAAGCAGTTTTAGATGCAGGGGCATCACTGCCCAACTTTACATTCTCGCTTTGGGTTTTCTTCTCCGTTTTTGCCCCTTTGGCCGTTGAAGTCTTATTTTATATTTTGCGCAAGAAAATAAAAATACTTTTTTTTGTAATATTCTATGTACTTGGGATTAACTTGCACATGCAGCTGGACGCCACCCGTCAACAATGTCTGCATTTTGAAAGTTAAAAGCTAAAAGGAGCCTGATACAAACAGAACAATATGAAAAGTTAGTTTTATTGCTGCCTAATTATGTATTCAATGTGTCACGGGAACATTTGCTCTGCTTCTTTTCTGAATGACTGCTTTTCTTGTCGTACGCTGAACAAGAAGTCTTTGTACCTCGTTGTCGTGTGGCGGGAGCTGGTAGAGGAGCTGTCTGATCCGGTGCTTCTCTCCTGGGCTGTTCACGTACGGCACTTTGTCTTCTGGCAGACAGGCGAAATACATCTGGACCTGGAGAAGGAGAGAGGCGCATGCATGAGCAGTTCTGAACCGTCGCCAGGCCGTACGGGAACTCCTTTGTTTTGGTTGCTTAAAGGCATTAAAGAGAGGAGAGTCTTAGGCTGTCAGCCGGGCATATCGGTGTGTGTCTTCCCTTTGTGACTCCACGGGCCAAACATGTCAATCTACATCTAGTCACAGGCGCCCGACTGTGAAATCTCTTCACACAAAAGCAGACAGCGAGGGACTGTAAATGTTAATGTTTGCCTCAGTTAATTTCCCTCGACAGGAGAAGCGGAAGCCGGTGCAAAAGGTGATTGCATGTCCTTGGAGGCAAAAGGAAACATGGCAAAGTATTTTCTGACTGAGTTGAAGTGAATGTCTTTATCCTCTGTAAACACAGCTAAATATGGATGAGCAGATGCTCAGCGTCGGGGCATGTCGGCGCAAAATATCCTTACTTGAACTAAACCACCTGCTTACAGCAACCAATTTTAAACAATTAAACTCTACTTACGTGTGTTGATGTCTTTGGGCTTTGTCAGCAAATTATCTTACACTAAAATTAGATTGGTATTCTAGAACATACCCTTAAAGACAAAGATTATATGTACATTTCTCCAAATGGTCAAATTAAATCCCTTTGGAAGGCTGTTACCTGTTCAGGCCTGAGACCCGGCGGCACCCAGGCGTACTCCTCGAGCACACAGCCAGAGTCGTCATCTGAGGTGGAGCTCCTCTGGAAGCCCACGGACACGATCTTCCCCGCTTTCCCCCCCGAACGAGCCTCCATCTCTGGCCCTCGGGGTGCGGGTCGCTCCCTTCTGTCGCTGCGCTCCAGGTTCATCGCGCCCAGGTGCTGTGAAGACAAACCGAACAGAGTGGCGATTTAATATTTGCAGAAGTGGGGCCCTTTATTTGTCAAACCCTCTGCTTCCGTCACATTTTTTCTTTTTTTTTTTACCTAATTTTACACAAATGTCTGCGTTTTGCCGTTTCGTCATTCGTTTTGGCTGAAATATTGCTGATATTGGATTTTCTCGCAATTATTATTTTTCAATTGCTCGCAATCGGTCAATTTGCACTGTTTGTTTCAGTGTCTCAACGAGATAAGTGCCTTTGCCCTGGCAGCATTGTGAGGGTCTAACATTCTGGCTGAAAACAAAACATTCCAAGAGCAAAGAACAAACAGTGAAATAAAAACAGTTTCTCCTCAATTTAGCGCCGAGCCAGTTCTCTTGTCAAACACAAGAATAACATTTGCAGGGGCGTAGTGCAGAGGTGGCCAACTGGTGGCCACGGCCACAAGAACCTTGGACTATAATTGGATTAGGGTAGATTAGAAAGCTACTTTAATTATCGAATTGGCACAAAGGGAACAAATAACATCTATCACAAAGTTTAAAAAAGTCGGTTTGTCACAAAACATGATGAAGAAAACCTAAAAAATATATAAATTAAGACAAGAATTAACATGAGTCAGAGGAATAAAATTGAGTGATTCTAAATGACTACTTTTGAGTGAAAATACTGTTAAATTCAGATAATCTGCAGATTACACAGCACGGCTTCATTCGATCCAAAAATCCAACAGTCTGAACTGAATCCCGTGAAGCTTGTAACAGTTTACAAGACAACACACACTCAAACTGCAGCAGGAATATGCACGCAGGAGAATTGCAAACGTATTTTGTTCTATGAGCTGGGAAGAAAAACCAAAAAACGGTTGGACCAGCTATTCCTTGGAGGGCCGTCAAGTCTTTCCCCAACTCCGTCTCACCCTCCTCCGCCTTCAGCTGTAGCTTTCTTATCTCGCAGCGGTTATGTTCTCCAGGTCCCTCAGCCCGATAACAAGAACTAAAGGTGTGGAGAAAGCCACTTTCCCATGCAGACAGGACCCAAACTCTGCATCTTTCACATGCAAATAAATACCAGAGTTGTCTGGGTGAAAAACAAACAGAAACTTCACACAACCTCCTCAAAACCGTGTGGAGATTAGATGCTTTACATAAGAACAGAATTTTGAGGGACATTCACGTCTCGGTAGTTTGTGCCAAGCTATAATTATCAGTGTGAAATTTCAATGCCTCTGATTACACTTGTAAAATTCCTCGCCTGTGAGTCTCTTTGGATGAATGCGCTGCGTTTCGACACACAGGGACAAACGCACGTAAATTTCAAATTGTGAGGGTGTTCATTTCGAGGATTTTCATCTCGCGCAGTTTTGTTGAGCATGTTTTTCTCTCATATGTGTATTACAACCACTAGCGCCACTTCCAAAATTGTAAGTGTAAATGAATCACATCTGTAGAAATCTCCAGAGACATACTTTTAGGTAATAAACATTTTACATTATTTTGTGCTAATGTAACAAACATTTTTGAAGCTATAAAATGACCTACATTTAACAACTCTAGAGGCCTGTTTCACATAAAATATCACCCCCCCAGGCTTCCAGGAACAACACTCGGGGCATAAAAAGCATTCCTCCAATTAGCATACAAGGCGGCAGAACGTAGAACTTGCAGATAAGAGTCGTAGTTTAAAGCAAGCCTGCAGCTCTTATCACAGAACTAAAAGGAATGTGATCATTGCTTTGTTCCTCGGTGGCTAATCCGTAATCGTGAGATAGATAGTGTTATCAAGCACAAGCTTTTGTCTTTACTCGTCCTATATCATCTCTTCTTAACCAGTTAAGCTCAACAAACGACGAGATTAGATGAAAAACGTTGAAAAAAAAAAAAAAGATTGTCATTAATTATTGCTCACTTCACTTGAGGAAAGACAATGATACAAGATGAAATAAGTGTGATAAGTGATAAATAAATGGCATGAAACCCGGTTACAGTGTCATGCTATGCAGATGACATTACTTATACAGTACTTTGTCCAACATAACATGGGCAAATTTCCTGAGATGAAAAACAATTACCTTCTAAAAAAAAAAATTTTAACAAAAGTTATATTTAATTACTTTGATTACAACGGAAAATACCAGTTATCACTCTAAACCACAGAGGAATAACAATAATAAAAAATATATATATATAAAACAACCAAAATTATATAAGAAAAGTAGGGCTGGATTAGGACCCAAGTCACCTTGATAATTTAAATAAAAAACCTGGAGTCCTCTGCAAGAAAATGCAAATCACTGGGCCTTATGTTTTATATCAATGTAATGCCACAGTATATTATGGCCACATTTATCTGTGGAAAAAAAATCTCTAAATCTCAGAGCTGCTGCAAGGATCAGTCACTTGGTGTCACCAATCCCCATACCTACCATTTATTGTAAAGCTTTTGAACCTATCTACACGGCAATAATTTTGGGAGGCGGAAAAATGTCTATTTCTCATGCAAAAGTATTTTTGAGTTACCAAAACTATTTAGTATTTTCCATCCTATGTACTTTATACAAAACGTTATTTAAAAAAAAAAAAAAAAAACAATCCCTCATTACTTCACTTTGAAGTTGAGCTGCTGCGCCCTCGTTCATCACTGTCATAATGTGCGTCTGCCAATCAGCTCCCCTGCCTCTCGTCCCGCGAGCAACGGGAAAAAGGTGACTGCGGGTTCCTGAGCCAATATACACAGCAACTCACATTTCACCATGTCACCACTTGGCGATAACACAATGGTTGTCTTTGTCAAAAAAAAAAAAAAAAAAAAAAAAAAAAAAAACACAAACAAAAAAGGTATTCCTCTTCAAGACGTGGGCATCTGCGGAGACGGAGAATGAGGTCGAGGAGTTTATAAAGAGAAAGTTCTTTCTTTTTTTCAAACAGCCATTTAGAGTCACATCGCGTCGGCGTAAACACAGGCCAGATGTAGTTTTTTCTTTCTTTTTTTTCTTTTTTTTCTTTTTTTTTCCCAAGCTTGCTGGCAAACTTAAAGCATATCAACAAAATACATCACATTCTCCTGTTTTGGCAGGGGACAAATTTAAATGCTAATAGTCTGCCAAAAAAAAATGTGTTTGTATAACTTTGATTGGGTAATATAGTTTTAAATTATAATAACCTTGGTCAGCATTTGAGTATTGCATTTCAGGTCAGTTATTTGGAAAATACCTGGAACTGTGCTAATTTCCAAAAGTAGGTTGTTGAAAACGTGAATGATTATAGTATGCACAAAGTAGCAACAGCATAACAAAGAAACAAATTGCCTTCAAGTAATGACTACCAACTGTACTAAACTGCTACTTTTTCAAACATCCTACTTTTCTAACTTCCTCTAGCAGATGGCTGTGCTTCAGTACTCGCTTGAACCTCAATAAAATCTATAGTCATAGTGAAAATTTGTTGCCAAATGACAAAAGAATAAAAACATACTATACAACTCCATGACTTTTGAAGCAACAATTAATTTGTTTTAAACTGCTACTTTTCTAAGTTTCTGTAGGAGTTAGCTATGCTACCACTAGCTTTTACCGACAATACATACATACAAAAATAGTTGCCACATGACCAAAAAACAAATTGTGGACAATTTCAACACATTTAACAGTTTAATAAAAGTTATAAACTTCCACTTTTGTGGCTTTCAGTAGCAGTAAGCTGTAATAACACGAACTCCAAGCTGAACCGAAACAATAAACCG
Source organism: Poeciliopsis turrubarensis (assembly GCA_010277015.1). Classification (NCBI taxonomy): domain Eukaryota; kingdom Metazoa; phylum Chordata; class Actinopteri; order Cyprinodontiformes; family Poeciliidae; genus Poeciliopsis; species Poeciliopsis turrubarensis. The sequence continues at coordinate 1,315,250 of VMRN01000060.1, forward strand.
GAACAAAGTTAGTTGACAGGTGACAAAATAACTGAGCAAACAGCTCACAAAAACATGTGTTTTACTTTAGTCTTTAACAACAAGAAAACATTGCCACATGACAAAAATACAAAACAAAATGCTTTGTGTTTTCGACTGCTTTTCTAAGTTCCATTAGAGGGTAGCTGTGCTGACGTTCTGATGTGAGCTTGTACGCACATATGTGCGTCACATACTCTGAGTGGGCAGATAAGCATAAAAGTATCAATCTGTCAAAGCTTCAGCTAGCAAGCAAAAGTTGATAAAAAACAAAATCACTGTCATATTGTCTAAATGTGCTGGGATCTACTGATAGAAGTCTATTAGGCTATTAGCTCAAAGATGGAAGACATTTCTTTTTGACAGTTTGTGGGAGTTAACTAAAAGACCAACGATTTCAGGAGATGCACAGGAGACTTGACACAGCTTGAATGAGGCCACTTGCAATCTGAGAAAATACTTTTTTTCTTACAGATTTACACTCTTGCTCAGTCTTACCTCTGCTAAAAGCATCTGTCTCTCTCCACCGTTGCACAAAATCGAAACAAACTTCAAAAAATCCCCCAGTCATTCAGTTTCCCAGCTCTGGCCACCTTTCTGCAGCACGGATCCATGCTCTAATCGGATCCAGATCAGTCAGAAAACAGCCCTTCCTTCCAGCCGCCTTCAGACGGCTTTTAAAAGTCAAATTCAGCTATCACAGCGGTCTCAGACAGCAGCTCCGAAGCAGTCGGAGGAGAAAACCCGTTCGGCAGTCTAAATACTTCCAAGTCCAGTAGGGGAGCAGGAAGGGCAGAGAGGTGACGTCTCTATCTGCTGTATCTCTGATCCCACTGTGACTGTGTGCTCTTGGGGCAGCCAAGCCTCGTCAGCCCCTCCCTTATTCCTGCCCTAAAGAGCAAATCGCCTGTCTCTGCATTTCAGTCTCTCTCGCAGACACACACACACACACGCACACGCAAACACGCTTCAGAATCAACACCCCCCTCACCCATCGTCTCTATCTCCACATTCCCTTCCTCCACCGGCATAACACCGGGCCCTGCAGCCAGCAGCACCGCATTGGGCTGCATGATTGCTGATGACATGTCTTCTCTTTTTGTCTCTACGTTTTAAAATCTTTTACTAGACAAATGTTCACTTTCGTCATACCAGCTTAAGTGCTTGAATGTGCAGTATTTCGTGCCGCTTACAAGAAACTTTATCTTTAATTTATCGTCTTTCCTCGACACATTCATCTGCATGAAACTCCTCGTACTGATGCCAAACGGTTGCATGTTGTGGCTTTCTCTGTCTCTGTGAGAGTCCAGACTAATCCATTAGAAAGACAATTTCTTCTCTCAGTTTTCCATTAATTTGTATTCAGCTGCTGATTATATTAGGGTCATGCTTATGGTGCGTTTAGCCCATCTGCTCCATTATCTTAGGAACAGAAACAGATTGTTTACACATGGTTCTGCGTGCAAAGAATACTCAAAGACTTCTAGCATGGATCCTTTTTACACAAAGACTACATGATTGATTTAAAGCCTGACACCATGGAATATTTGCTACTATCCCTTTGCAATGCTAGCACTAATGACAGCAGGTGGCAACTGTCTCCGAACTCGCAACAACAGCTTTATAGTAAACTGTATTGTGGTATATGTTCCCAGATCCATTTTCCATACTGGAGGTAAATCAAACGAAGCATAATAACTATCTCATGGGCAGTTATTTGGTTTGTGCAGAGAATAATTTTACCAAACTCACTGGCAACATTTTCACACTTAGCTTACAGCTTGGCTGCATTTAAAAAGCAGCTAAAAATCCCTCATGTCTTGTTGGTGAGTCAGGAGTTAAATATTAACCCCGCTTCCTCTCAAGCCAGTCTCATCCATCTCGGGGAATTCTCATGGTCGGTCCTCCGTCCAGTCACACCCTCCCCATGCAGACGTCCCCACTGCGCTTCTTCTTCTTTTAGAGGTCTGAATGATGTAGAGGAGAGGGGTCCCCCGCTCTCATCTCTCACTTCAGACAATCACAATGAAGTTATTGTCACGGACCACTTCGCTTCAGGAAACTCAACGATTTGGCATATATCGCAGCGGAGAAAATCATTCCGAAGGAATCACTCGGGATTGTCCACGAGACCGCCGCACGAGTTAAAGCAAAGTCGCCAGATGAGCCCTGGAGATGTTTGTTGTGATTATTTGATCAGGTTCGGCACCATCCATCATTGTGAGAGGCTGAAAAGCCTCTCACAATTTAAACAGTCAAAGATGAGAAATGAGTTGACTCAATTGTCTGGCGGACAATGATGCCTTCTTCTCTGACAAGCCAACAAAATCGGTTCCTGAACAGGGCAGCGGAGCTGTTTGTCGCATGCCACGACCTGTTGGAAATGAGAAATGACTCACTTTGCTAATTAGCTTGGGAGTGTGAGAGAGCGATAAGTTCGCTTTCTTTTTTTTTCTTTCTGGTCTTCTGATTTATATTTAGAAAGTCATGTTACGTCGCAGGGTAAACCTTTCAGAAAAGCTCCGAGGTTCTCCTACGCTCTTGGCAGTGCTGTGCAAAAGCTTCTCATTGTTCCCCCCCACTCAGAGCGGTTTCGCATTGGGTTTCCAGAGATACTCATCTGGATAAGCATTTCAGAAGCTCTGCAGATCTTATTTGGGCAGATGGGTAGGGAGAAGACAACTTCTGTTTTTCTTTGTGACAGCGAGGTACTTAATCCTAATAATGAAAACAGGGAACGAGTGGGAGAAGAATGATCCTGCATGAATAGACGACAGGGCCGAGGACGAGTGGCTTTATGGCAGACAATGGATAGAAATCTGTCTTTCAGACTCGGCCTGGGCTCTTGGCCAGAGACCTATGGTTCTTTATAAAACACAACTGACCTTCCCATCTCTTTGGCTTCCTCCGAAAAAAATATAAAGAGTGCAACAGCGCAAAAATAAGGACATAATACATTAAATAATCTATTTTCCTTTTTGAAGTTAAACTCCTAAATCCGAGCAGCAAGGTCAACAGAGTACCACTTATTAGAATATTATGCAATGTTTCTGTTAAACAGGTGAATAGTTCTGCAATACTGAAATATCCAAAACATCCCAAGCCCTTTATGTGTCAAGAATGAAGTAATTTTGTCCTTATTTCTGTTATTTTTCATAGCGTGAGGATCCAGCATTTGTATGTAATCAATATCAAAGAGGTTGAGACAAAAGGTAGCAGTAAATATGGTGTCATTTGTAATACCAGATGAAAACATTGTGCATTTTTATTTAAAGTAATGTCTGCCCTTAAGCTGTAGGTTCAGTGGTGTACCGACATCAAGAAGTGAGAAAACAGTTGCAGTCGTTCCTTCAAGTATCAGGACACAAATGCTTTGCATTAGCTCAGCCATTTCCTTCTCATGCAATTCCCCTCGATTCTCATCTTCCTACGGTGCCCCGTCTGGGCTTTCTCCCATTGAGCTGGATTTCTCAGGAAGAATTTCAACCGGCCAATTAGCAATAAGGAGGGGGAGGAATATTGAGCTTCGACTTTCTGCGCTGTTTGAGAGTTGTAGTCTTCATACATTTGGCAGTTTATGAAGAAACAGCGTAGCAAAAGGGGCTGTTTTGAACCAGGCTAGTATTGCATGCAGCTGGAGTAAAATCATTTCCCCTTAAGTTCTAAGTTCTCTGCAAAAGGCAGGGAAACGGAAGTGATAATCTTTTAAAAGTGTATAGCTACTCTGTGGCATTTGTCATTAAAAATATCACTTTATAACGATCCTTTCTAAGCCACATTTTTTTTGACCGTTCTATGGTAAAACAAAGTTGTTTGTCTGCAAGTTCTGATGTTTCAGTGGTTGTAATGAGACGTCTTGAAGTGCTGAGTAGGAAGGAGAAGTGTTGGGTTTTTGTGAAAAACATTTTTTAAAAATACATGCAGATTGGCTGTTTTTATAATTACCTTATGTAATTATATATGGATAAAATTATGCATTTCTTCCACCTTTACTAACAGAACGCTCTTTAGATTTGCAGATGATAAAATTGCCTGGCTTTTTCCACATTCTTTACCAAGGGCTCGACTCATACCAAGCTTTTATTGGACCAACGGATAAGTTTAATCTTAAACGTAGTCAAATTGGAAAATAGTTGGGGGTGACATGTTTTGATCACGTTTCCTCAATAACTTTCCAAGGAAAGCTATCTTCCCCTGGCAAAAGCTAAAGACTGGCAGTTCAGACAAGACCTTGTTGCTGCTTTCTGCACTTGAAATCCAAGTTGAAACTAGACACCGACTGGAGGCAGACACCCGGCACACTTCCATACACTTCATGACTGCACCTTTTATCTGCCTTCAGGAACAGAGCCTTCCTGATAATTTGGCTTTTGCTTCTTCTTTTTTTTCTTTTGGTTGGTATTGTGGAGGGATGGCTTACTAAGCAAACATGCTGCTCTCCCATTGTACTCTACTTTTACATTCAACCAGATATTCACACCTGGAATCTGTCAGGAGAGATTTGAAGAAGACATTGGAGAGATTTGTTTGGTGGTTCGAAACGGAGATCAACCAGGACAGTCGCATGTCTCAACGTGTTGCGGGGCAGTTTGTCATAAAAGCCCGTCTCAAACGAAGCAGAGACTGTTCCAGAAAGCTGAATAAAGTCAGAAGACGCAATGGAGTACGCAGGACTGTGCAAACCGATCCGCACAATTAAAAGTGACTGAAGTGGTCGCACTTAGTCGAAGTCACAAATATGTGCGACGTAGACCCACGATTCTAAAAGCAAGGGCGTGAGATTAACACGCCGTTGTCACTGACACAGTGAAAATAAACAGTCATCTCAATGAGGAAGAGTTTTTATCTGACGGTTGAAGTGTATTCGAGGGTTTTATGTTTTATTCACATAAAACCCTCAGAGCAACATCTAAATTCACATCCACTTTGATTCTGGTCTTTTTCTTTCCTTTTTCAACCCATTCATACTTTTCCATGCTGACAGACGCCTCTCGGCGGCCTTTCACGGCAAGAAAGTAGACCTTCAGTTCTTCCTAACAAGGCCCGCCGGCTCAACTTGCCTCTTTCCACAGCCGTATCAGGTCTGCGGAGCTTCTTTGTAGTTCGTCCCGTCGGGTCGGTGTTAATATTCGTTGACACTCATTCTCCAAGTGTGGTTTAACTTTCGAGCTGTAAAACTTTCTGCCGTGATTTGTTAACCGTGGCAGGGTGTTAGCCGCACACCTCCAGGATGACAGAAGTGGCAATAAAAGAACTATAAAACGCAGGAAATCGTCAACTGCGAAGGAAGCACGGGCAGGAATTAGGTTTTAAAACTTTGCATTGAACTTCTTTTGAAACCCCAATAGTGGTAAGAAATTCAGCGAATAAAGCCACCTTTCGGAAGATGATGTTCTTTATTGCCTTGGGTGGATATCAGTTTTCAGAGAAAGCATGGCTGACAAAATCAAAACGGTTGCTGTAGTTAATGTTGAAGGAGGCGACAGAATCCATGGATTAATAATTTTCAGAACGGGCAACGGTGCGGCATGCATGTATACTGAAAGAAAGCAGCATTGTTAATCAGCTTTCAGATCAGTTATACTTCCTCACTTTGAATTTTGGCAAGCAATACCTGAGGCTGAAGACTTTGTCTAATAAAGAGCAAAAGGAAGAGAAACCTACAGGCTAAACAGAACAAATAAAACATTAGAGACCTGTAGAAATGCATAACTGTCATAGAGGTGCGGGACAGCAATCTTGTGCCTCCTGTCCAACTCTAATTTGATTATTTTAAGTGATGCATTTCTTCTTTAATAAAAGCCATAGGGTCATTTACCCTTTGCTTTGAAAGGGCTGTTTGCGTGTGTGTGTGTGTGTGTGTGTGTGTGTGTGTGTCTGTCTAATTGTGGGGGTGGGAGGCATTCAAGCATTTTGAAATCATTTTTCCTGCTTCAACCTAAAACAAAGTTGCATTCTCCAGAGCAGACCGGAGTTGACATGGTCCAATTGCTGTAATCAAAGTATATTTCAAATTGTGACAAGTTAGGGTTTCAGAATGACGAAAATGCTGCACCATGATGTTCCTTTAAAAAAGAAAAATGAGCTTTTGTGGTGTGTTGGCCAGTCGGTGTCAGTCAGTTGAGTGAAAGAAGGAAAGAAGGCTGCGGCACTAATCCCCAACTTGCACAAAGAATAAGCTTAGCTGTTTGAAGCTATTTCCAGTCATAAAGAAAGAAAAATATGGACAGCGATGGTGCGGAAACCACCAACATCATCATGTTGGTGGTTTCTGAGATTTTATTGAGCTTTTGTTATGCTTTCTTGACTAACAACTGGTAGTTGCGCTATTAGCTCTGATAACCATGGTTGGCTACTGCAGTTTTAAAATCGTTTTACATTAAAAGTGAGGCTAAAATTGCTTTCCATGTCGTCAAATTAAAAAAGTAACCACAGCCGTTGGGTGATCAGGATGCATGACGCAACGCTACGCTACTTTGCAGATGGATAAAAATCTGGTCTGTTGGACGCTTCCTCTTGCATCTTGATCAAATGACAAATAATTGGTAAGACTTTATTTTCACAAATGCAGGTGTTGCTATTCACAAGGAAAGTAAACTCAGTTCTTTGGAAATGTCATGTGGGAACTAGCCCAACAAATTAACATCACACAGCCCACATCTTGACATCACTTTCAGTAATGAGACTATTGGGACATATTTCACATAAGCTGCTTGGTAAGAATCACAAAAGAAACTTGCCATGGTTTCATGTGTTTGAAACTAACAGATGACAACAAAAGATAAGAAACTAACTTGTCTTGTTCGTCTTGACAGATGAAGAGAAATGGCCGACTTTACGCGCACCTGTCAAAATTCAGTCTGTTTTTGTTTTCGCTGGCCAACATTATCACTCCGATTTATCTAGGAGTGATTTATTTAGTCCCTCTACCGCTGTGAGCATCAGCTCCGGTGATTTACGCAACGTCAAACAGAACCTTTAATGAACTATGCCACTCAATGCAGATCCATGCAGTTTGCTATTGTGAGAAACTGACTGCATGAAAAACAAGAAGCGTTTAATATGACAGGTCAGGGAAATCAAGAAGTATCATTGCATCACATTTTTAGGGAAAAGCTTGTTTGTACATTGGTGTAACTGTGTGAATTCCCCTCTGACAGAGGGATAAAGATAGATATTGGGCATGGTTTGGGGGGGTTGTGTACGCATAGCCTTAATAATAGGACCCCAGAGGGTTGGTACATCACTCAACCAGACCAGACAAACACATCACTTACAGGCACACACACTTACATATTTGTGTATTACCCAACCGACACCGTTTTTTTTTTTTTTTTTTATTTCCCCCGCCCCCCATGATTTAACATTAGAAACATAACAGGGGCTGGGAAAGACGACAGGTCGGACCAAGTTTGCAGCCCTGAGGCACTTTGTCACATTCATTACTGAAGCTGGGACAGCATGTGCTTGCACAGTTCTCAATATGCCGTAGTGTCAGCAAAGGGTGTGTGTGGAACCACAAACCCTTTCTTAAACACTTTTTTTTTTCCCCACCTTAGACTGAAAGACATTTTAGAAGGTGAGAGTAAAGCCGCCTCAAGGCCTAGCAAACATTTAAAATTTAAATGCCAAGAGGGTTTTCAAAGCTATGTGTAATAGGACAACTGCTTTGAGCATCTTGTGATGCTTAAATAAACCCTATCATAAGAGCCGACATAGCATGTCTTGTAGGGTGTTTGTCCTCCGCCCTTAAATCTGGCCCGGGAATCGGCGTTGGCATTCCACACTGGCCCTCGAGTAATGGTCCAGCTTAGTGGGTAAACAGATGAACCGTTTGGTGGTCTCGCCGTGTAATTTCAGACTCCCCATTCCCTCTCTCTGTCCGTCTCTTTCCTGCAGCGCTCCCTCCCCCCCCAACCTCTCCGATTGCCATATCCTCAGCTGGCCTCTGTTAATTCGGACCTACCTGACAGTTCTGACTTGTGGGTTTACTATCAGTCCTGCTCGGTGACAGGCTTTTCTCTCTAAACACACTGAAACTAATCTGCAACAGATGGGAAACAACTACGGGAAGGAAGTAGTATAAGAGGGATATACAACATATTTGTGTCCCTCTGAACCAAACGATAGGGTTTCAACCAAGTTCAGAGCAAAGCCTGAGCATTGTTGCAACGATGTGCAAATCGGAGACTCCCATGTGGCCGAAAAGTGCATTTTAGTTCAAGATGTAACCCATCAGTCTGCATTTTTTGTTAACTTGTGGAATACAGGGGATATTCTTTAAAGGAGGACACCACCAAAACACTAAAATACACACATGCAAATTATAGAATAAACAAAAAACACATGCCGGCCCACGAATGCAGATCAGCTCCGCACACACACAAACAGGGCCCCACATGTTGTTATTTCATGGGTGGCTGGTTGGAGATAATGATTCCCCTCAGCCCCTACTTTACTGTTGGGGTTTGGAGATCATTTGTGTAAACACCTAAGACATTTATGTACCAACTCATTAATGCAAGCGGCCATTTAATCACCTTTTCACAACAAACAAAACGAAAGTTGAATTAAATGTTAGCGTCTAACAGCAGTGAAGCGGAGATAATAGACAAATTACTGTTTCTTAGGTTTTACAAAGTGTAACTGGAAAGTCCCAAACTTTTTTTTTTTTTTTTATTCTATTCTCCTATTTGAAATACGTTTTTAGGAGTTAGCAATGTACAGAATTTCAAATTTAGACTGATTTAGATATTAAAACAGACATAAGCTTTCTCTCATGTGATTTTTGCTAATTGGGAGCGCAGAAATAAAATTATGACAGTTGAATTAATTAGATAGGTAAAGGGTAGCAAAACATATCTATAGGGAAGATATCTCTGGAAGATAGATGTTGTGCACAGAAATACAAACATATTCAATTTATTGCAATATTCTTGAAAGCCTTAATTATGACTTTCCACTTACATACAGCAAATGAAAACATGAGATTTTAAATTGGATTATTGCATCAGACAACTAAAAAATATTAGCACAGAAATGTGGGCTAACTAAAAACTAAAAAAGTTTTTTTTCAGAAAGTCCTTGAAATCTGACAAGCAATCCTCATTTCCTAGTTTATTGAATATAACTTCTTTCTCTTGTAAATGAAGGAATCTTAGCTGTACTTTTTATCACTTGGGGGCAGCAGAGAGCTTGTAGAAATTATATGAACATTATGAATTGTGTTCACCGAAACGTTTCTTCTTCTTCTTCTTATTGTTGTTGTTAACTATTACCACCATTGCCTGCTGCTAAGCATTGATCATTTATAAGGCATGTCAAAGATTTTTCTGAGATCTATGAAGCAGAAAGAGGAAAGGCAAAACAAATGAGTTTCAGACTGTATCAGTGTTGATTTCTCGACATCAACAACTAGGAAATCAACTAATAGGAAAAGTGAAGCTCCAAGACTTCAGCCAGGGGTAGTTCTTTCAGTTCCACTGGCGTTTGAGTATAATCATGCTTGATAAGCGCTACATGTCACTGAGGTTTTCGAATTCAATATTTCAAACATGTATTGACAGTAGAGGACTAAGTAAGCCATACATGCTCATTTGTTTTAATACAACTGAGTTGATTACAAGTTTGATTTTGTGTTGCGTCACTTTAAAAGTTTTCAGCCCTGCGTTGAAAACTGAAACATTTACTGCGTTGCCTTCTGGCAATGGAAAGACTTCTCCTTTAACTTGAGTCAATGTTTTAAAGAAAGAAAGCAAAAAAAAAACAACCTAATCTCCCTTCTGGACAAGTAAAGAAAAAATGTGTAGCTTTCAGCAAATTTCTGTGAAAATCCTGTAATTTTCTCCACCCTCATTATGCTGCATTTATCACACTGGTCCATTTCCTGACTCCGGGTGGCATCAGATTCGAGGGAGTCATTTCCTCTCTGAATGAATTAAAGACCCACTATTCCTCTGGGATGATTGTAAGGAGATGTGGAGAAACTGTGACAGGCAGGGAACGACTCGAGAGACGCAACCACCCCCTCTAAAGATAAACAGGTTCCACTTAACATTTCTCACACGTACTTGAATATCTTCGAAAACATGTTTCTAACGTTTAAAGGGCAAAATTCACAATCCATGATGTCATTTTGTCCCTACTGACGATCGAAGCACTTATTAAAACAAAGATAAAATGGTAAAACGAAGAGAGGAAGCAACAAACCGTCTTTTATTGGAGCTGACTTGAGACATTCACTGAAAGGGTCTGTCCTTGCCTCAAGAGGAAAATGTCTAACACATGAAACAAATTTAAGGAGACAGAAGCTGAGTCATGTTTCAATCCTATAATAACAAGCACACCTCATGTATTTTGGCTCAATTACGGCTTTCTTGCAAAAGGCAACGTTTCCTCATGATGTTATTTAGTCGGCTACGGCTAAATAACACTGAGGTGTGAAATACAGTGCTTTGTAAAAGTAGAGTGGATGTTGATTGTCAACTCATGAAAATACTTTGATCTAAACTAATCATGTCCGATGTATTCATACACTAACAGGGGGGTGGGGGGGGGGTTCTGCCACTTTAAATCCCAATAATCTGCATTGAGGTTTATGTGACAAAATGTGGAAAAGTTCAAGAGAATAATTCTGGCAAAGCAGTGGTTCCTATTGGGGAGCTCAAAACTCAAAGCGCGATCAAGAAAACGAGCGAAAGGAAAAAAGAAAATTACAGTTTTCCCACCACAAGAGCAATGTTGCATGGCTGGAAGTAAAACTCATCAACCCAGAATCTGCTCTGGGGACCGTTTTATCTCTGTCCCCAATCAAAAACCAAACAGAAAGCTATCATTTGTGTTTTCCCCCCAGGGTGGCCATTTGATAAGAAATAATTACGCGTTCCCTTCGAAGCAGTTTTGCCTTCCTATACAATGCTCCACTTCCATCTATACCTTTTACTTGTACTTGAACTTTAAAGTCTTTTAATTATCACCATCTAATGATCGTTGCCTTTAATGTCTCCGTCTCTGCGCCGTCTGAGCAGACATGTGAGGCCGGCTTTAATCATCATCAAATAGAGCTGTGTGTGTATAGGTAATTAAGGTGGTGCCGTATCAACTCTCACTCGCGGGCACGAGGCGGCGGCCCTTCTCCGCACAGCGTCGCCGTTTCTGTGTCGCTCCGGAAAGCGCTGCGGGCAACTTCGTCTCGACTCCGCTGCGACTTCTGACACGGGATTTAGCGTAACTCTTCCTCGGACTCCATTACTCAGTGTCTCCTAGTCTGCTAAGCCTTGGATTATGCTTCCAACCCTCAAACTAACCATAATACTAGGTTTCTGGAGCCAATGCGGCCTGAAGGGTTTGGTCTGAAACCACTCAATGAGCACAAAGATTACACTAAGTGTTTGTACATGAAGGACTACTGACCAAGCCCTCCCACACACATGAAAACCCCTGACCTAGTCTGATGCCTGACAAGCATAAAGCGGTTGATGGTAATTAAGAAATGATTAGTAATTTTACTAGTTATTTACTGAGTATTTCTATGTAAATATGTGTAGCAAAGTAAATGGTATAGATATTATTGTGACTTTAACAATCAGTGTTGCACTACAATCATTTTTCGCTGCTTGGTTTTCAAATTGGGCCTTTAGGTTTTGTTACATACATGAGAGACCTTGTGCATTCTTCTAAGTGTGTGCAAGGTAATAAGAGTTCATATTTCCAGATTTTAATCCCTACCTGACCTTTTGTTGAGTCTTTCCTTCCCACATAACACCCAACCAACTGCAGCAAAATATCACCCAAATGTTGTCATGAACTTTACTATTTTACGCTTTTAAAACGAACTAAAGGTCGGCGTGCTCCAGAAAGTTGAGTTTGGAAAAGTGCGTTTTACATCTAAATTGTGTAGGACGGCTCTATTTTTTCGGATTTGTGGAAACGTGCGGATCTCATACCGTTTAGTGCCTACGTATGCGACGTACCGCGGCAAGGTCCCCGACCACTGGACGAGTGCTTCAGGGCCAAACTGAGCGTGTGGAAGTGATGCACCACTCCACAACTTCCTTCAAGGCGAATGCCTAAAACATCGTCTCTCTACAAACTCTGCGAACGTAGAGTATGTATTTGCTTTTCTATTTACCTGAAAAGCACCTACTTATTTTTAGCTTGAGCAATTTTAGAACTCATTACCTCATAAACCGGATAATCTCATCGTATTTATGTCACATTCACTTTTTTCCCCCTATTGGCCCCTTAATTTTTGGCCCTTTGCACTGACTGTGGCGAGTTGTTTGCGAAGCTGTGTGTGTGTACATGAGTTTATGCTGGACAGAAGGTGGAAGTGAAGGTTTAGAATGATTTATGGAGTGGATTGTTTTTGCAGTATGACAGAACAAACTGTCTTGTACACACACATGGTGTACCGTACTCTGTACAGAACAGTGCAGACTTGCTATTAAAGGGACGTCTCTTGTGTTTCTCTTTTTCTAGTTTAACACAAATAAATTCACTCAGGCTTCCAATCTGAGCTCATGGTTCTTATTAGTGCATTTTTTTTTTTTTTATCCTGATGCAATTTTGCTCAAAAAGCCAAAATCTGGGGAACAGAATGTTCTTGAAGTCATAGTAGAAACGGAGAAAAATTGATTTTTAAATTTCTTTCTGACTTAATTTCTGCAGCTCTCGGCAGAATCCAGGTCCATATTGAACTCTTCAGTGTTATATCTGCGATCAGACGATGTGTTTTTCCACAAGACCTTATTGTGCTAAATCAGGCATGCTTGGTCGCTGAACAAAAAAAAATAATAATAATAGGTTTTCCAGGAAAGTGTCCAACAATATCAAAACAATCTCCAAGCTGGATTTCCTCTGCGACTTTATGGGTTTCATAGGAAAAAAAAAAGAAAAAAAAAAAGAGGAGAGCTGTTGGTGAAGCTCCTGTAAAACAAGTTTGCCGGTTGAAAACTGTCCACAAACACAACACAAGCAGTTCTGTCATAAAAGCACTGTAATAAAATTTCAATGAGGCCTTCAGAAGTCTAAGCGCTTCTCCAGCCACAGTTGGGACTCTTGAGGGTCATCTCAACAAGATCCGCATCACATCCTTCTGCCTTCCTTCCTTTGACACGTTCAGCTTTTCACCCATCTTACTATTTGTTAAACCAATAAAAAGCTCCTGGCCTAAACTTCCCACATTAAGAAAAAAAAACTAATTGTGCTGATTTTTGGAAATCATTCTTCACTTTCTTGGCAAGACTGGGAAGCACTAATAATCAGTCTGTTAATATTTAACTACTTCTTTAAGGTGATTTAATGAGCAGCAAAATGACTCCAAATCTTCTCAAAGCTCTTCAATGGACCTTTGAAACAGAATAGCAGCCTCTCAGATGTGGAAATTGTATATAAAACTCGGATTGTTTGGCCGTCAGACGGGCAAAGAGCAACTTTCTGGTTCACCAGAAACAGTTGCCCAGGATGCACGGTGCTGAAAACCAGACTGGGATGCAAGAAGGTGATTTGGAAAAAAAAAACAGACGCCATTGGTGTGCCAAATAACTTGTAGTGTGTTGAATATTTTAGTGGCAATGTTGGGATGAATCTCTCAGTAGTGTTTATTTGCTATAGTTTATCTAGAGCACAATTAGCAGCAGATATAGGACTACTTCCTTTTGAACCGTTTCAACAAGATACTTCAAACTTGGAAGTCGCTGCACATTTTTCCGAAATGGGGGCTGAAATTGACCAACCACAACAGCAACAAGATATATCGCACTAAATCATTTTTAACAGCGTCTGGTGGTGCGTAAAACATTTTCATTGGAAGTTATTATTACTCCATTACTTTTAGCATCCGGTTTTTAAGTTCCTGTCTTAAAAACTGGATGCAAAAGTGACATTAGCTGTGCATCTAACTGCTGCATTTTTAGACAACAAAATGTTTCAATTACCAAAAAAAATAAATAAATTAATTAAATTATGGATGGGAGTGTTATGATGGGGTCTTTTGGGAATCTATATTAGCAGCAATCAGATAAGTGGTCATGCCAAACATCCCTATGACGTCATCCTGACTCCAGTCTCCCCTGTGGTCCAAATGGCTAACCAATTAACAGCAGCTTAACTCGTGAGTCCAAGCACCTTATGTCTACCGCGCGCGCAAAAACGCACAAGCGGCGACAGGAGTGGTGGGGAGAAGGACGCGCGCGAGCAGTAGACGTAATGGACACCTGGATCCACGTGCACCTTACCGGTGCCACACACAGAGAAGGGACAGGGATACATACTCATTAACAAAGGCTCAGCGTTGCAGAGAGTGTATACCCCCAGCAAAGCCTGCCTCCCACAGCGGGGGGTACAGAGGGGGGGTACACCTCCAGACCTGCGAACTACAAGGCAGATTACATGCTGCATGGAAAGTGTTGCTGCGCTTTAAATATTTTTTCTATTTACAAAGCAAAAAAAAAAAAAAAAAAAAAAAAAAAAAAAAAAAAAAGTTGGGAATATTTCTACAACATAGAAAGCACCAAACATTGGTACAGCATATTTGCCACCACTAGGTGCCACCACTGGACTCTTTAAAAGAGTTAATCTAAACTCTTTTTTTCACAACAAGGAAAAAAAAAGATACTAATAAATACAATTTTAAAAAAATACAAATAAATAATCGATTTTCCGGTAATCTGATCGTAAAATATTTTTCAAATCGTAGCGTGGAGAGAGAAGAAAGAGAGTTTTTTTTTTTTTTTTTTTTTTTTTTTTTGCACGGTGCGATTGCAGAGATGTGGCTCGTAGAGTTTCTGTGGATTTCGGAATGCCGTCTGTCGACACCAATGGGGTCTCTCAAGAGTTCAAAACACACCGGCAAGAATTAAAAAAAAAAAAAAAATGAGGGGCGGGGAGTGAGGGACGAGCTCACCTGAGTGACAAGCAACAGCTGAGGCCACACATCTGGAAACTTGCACGGAACACTTCGTGCACCTTTACGCTCACATTCACGTTGAAAAGCATTCTCGGTAAAGATAACGTAAACTGCAGCCTTCCCCTGCAAGACTTTTCCAACATGCATTTTCAAACTAAAGTCGACCAATAGCAGAGACAGTTAAAAAAAAAACACACCAAAAGCATAAGAAATGACCGCTAAATTTCACAAGACCTCATAGAAGAAACACTCACCTCCAAAGACGCAAACAACTCAGGCGCAGTAATCCGTAAATCAAAGTGTAGAAATCACAACTGTTGACGCATCCGGGCAAATAGGGGGGCAGAAAAAAAAAAAAGAAAAAAAAAAAAGAAAGAAGGAAAGAAAGATAATAAAAATTACAACTCAAGTCATGGAGGGGCTCAGGAACGAAGTGTCTCGGTGCATGACGATGCGCAGAGCCGGAGAGAGGTTGAGTGAGGGGCGCACCACGGGATTAGAGTGATGCGCAGCTCTGGCGTCCAGAAAACACATTTGTGGTGCTGTGCGCCAATTGGCTGAGACGCGCAGATCCCCACGCCTCTGTTTCCCCTCCCACTCATACGCACGCACGGGACCTAAACATTTTGTATGGTTCCAATTCATGAGCCCATATGTTTTAGAGGTGTAGAAAGAAAAAAAAAAAACATTTATGCCTGGCATGCACTTTTAGGAAAGTTGAGACTCCTATAAGGACAAGAGAAGTTCAAACTAATAGTAAAATTGCTGCAATTAAATCAGAAAATGCTCTTGGCTTCAGTTATTCAGTGAGTACGCAAATTCAGTTTTAGATTGGATAAACAAGACTGACTGATAAATTAGTTTGAATGAAGGAATGGAAAGCTGTTCTTTCCTATCCGTTTTCACTGACACAATCCTACAACATGCCACGAAACGCCTCCTCAAATTCAGTCCGAATAAGTTAAGATCAGTGGTGCACATGGTTTACACAGACAAACACTGCTGGTTATGATCTGTACAAGCAACTATAAAAGAAAAGCCCTGCACATTTCGTAAAACAACGCACACTCCTTTGCTTGAAGGTTTAATGAGCCGTTAATTGACATCCGAGTGAACTTGAGTCACAAGACCGCCTGCTCTTTTCTTGGAAAGAAAATGTCAAACTGTGTTTCCTGCATCATTTACTGTTGCATTTCAGTGCTCAGCTGTGGTTTGTCCAAAGTTAATTTACGTGGCTTCGCTCCGGCAGGAATGTGTAGGCGAGTGAGGATGAAACGGCAGCAATGGCATCGCAGATGATTTGCATATTTCTCCAAGAGTGGGATTGAAAATGCGATTAGGAAAGGCTCAAATCTGCACCAAATACCTCTAAAAGCATCGAATCTGTGAACTAAAATGATTTGTCCAAACAAATGTGAATGCCACTACTCCTACATTTACTTCACAAATGAGATGTTGCCAGAACTAGTTGGCAATGCCGTACCACACATCTGACCATTGGCATTTTGGCCTTCCAACACTTAACACTTTCTTGTGCAAATATTCCTCTCTATGTTTACTATCACCTTATAAAGTGTCAAATGAGAAAACCAATTGTTGTTCCAGGTGAATATAAGATGCACGCAGTATAAGCGAGAAAAGGGTCCCAGTTAAAGAATTCACAATTGTTCCCTGCGTGGAACAACTGTGGGAATATTTTCCCCTATCGAAAACACGTGGTCACATTGAAAGTTGGACTCGGTGTGAGCGGCGTTGCCAACCGCTGTGGAGGAAAACGTACATTAGAAAAGTGATTCTCTTAAAGAAAATCTGCTTCGCGTGCAGTTTAGTAAACTTACTAAACTTTATAGGTTCGCAGTGGGTTAAGTGATTTTACTCTGTGGACTTGTTAACTGGAGGAAGTGATTGGCTTTGAAAAAAATTTTCATCCAAAGAAGGTGCTTCAGTGGGAATGCAGAGCAGCACTGGTTGTTGTTACCCAACACTGATTTCCTTTGAGAAAGCACAGTAACTTACTGAGACCTCAGGAAATCTACATATGAATCTACGGTGACTCATATGGTCGACCAGGCTCAGGTACCCACCTGAAGATTTGGTCCTATGCATCTAGAGTATTGCAGATGTACAAGAATGTCTTTTCATTTTTTTTTTTACAAGGGGCTTGTGCCTATCTCCACAGGTCAAAGGGTCCACCCTGGCTGTGTTGCCAAAGATGAAGTCGGAGCCTTAGATGCTGATCTACAGGGCTCAGCTTTTGGATTGAGTTTTCATTCCAGGCTTTGAATTCGGGAGAGCGAGCGTGGGTCTTTTTGAATGTCCGTAAAGCTGGCAGTGAGACAGACTGGGGCAGGTCAAACAGTATGGCTCATTGTCCCTGCCAGCCAGTGAGCCCACACAGTAAGAACCGCACGGAACGCCCTCGTTCACCCTGCTGGCGGCGGCTCCAACGTCCTGACGGCTTGATTTGCAGTTTACAGATCATACTTTAGGTATACTTTTGCTTGTTTGCTCTTACACTTAACTTACCGAGAGTGTTGCGCCAACTTCATGCGGTCTTGCGTACAGCACCTTAGCTTTTCCTTGGGAAATCGGATCATCTTCTGCGTCCAGGTGACTCTCCTGTTCTCCTTGCCTCACTGTAGTATAGAGCCACTCTCTGTGCTTCCCCTTAGCTCTTTGTGTTCCCTCTCACAGACATCTGTGACATTGTAAGCCTATTTACAGCAGACACAGTAAAGGGGAGTAGGGCATGAAAGGTAAGCCTATAGGCCTACGCATGCAGCTGGAAAGGAAGCGAGGATCAGTGCTGTGTAGAGAGCACAAAAGCGGCCTCCGGGTCAGTAAATCCTGACCCTGCAACCTTCTGGAGTTCGGAACCGCAGCCTGGTTGATAAAAGCCACAGAGTCGGGCACGCCGGGTTTGTAGATCTCTGATCTCGCTTTCTCTCCGTCATCTTTATGGAACACTGCTTTGAAAACAATCCAGATTGATGTGGGTCTGCACACTTTGTGATGCTGGCTTAGGTGTCATGTGCAGTGAATGGCAAACTGCAACGTAAGGCGGGTTATCTTCCTATCAGCATATCTGGCTTTCATAACGGATAAAAGGCATCCACGCCATCTGTCGTGCAGCGGCCTGCTTGGTTATCCCAGATTTTTCATGTTTTTGGGGATTGAAAAGCTGTCGGACTTTCGCATCACGGCTCACGTTTGGTGATTTATTTGCGGCAGACAAATGTGAAGTAGCTGAACGTCAGCCGAGGGGTTCAGAAGAGCCCTGAAAATTGATATCTGGACATTAAAAACACTACAAAACTAGATACCGGGTCATTAATGTGACTAATGAATTTGGGTATTTAAATGACATTTAACCCTGAAGGGAAAACTGAGCCACAATGTACTGGGTCACGACCAGCTGGGAAACCAAACTACACATCATCACAAGTGTTGTGGTACAAATCTGTATATCTGCACCATTCTGGGCAGAGGTTTAAAGGCGCATGTTTACAGATTTATTTGAAGCGTTCCTTTTTCCAGTGTGCACATTCCAGAAGAATGTTCATTAATCTACTTTAAAAGTATATTTGATGTTTGAACAATCAAAATAGGCAACTCTAAGCATTTTAAAAAATTACCTTAAGTATGTATTGATGGATTTGATCTATTTGCGGGTTGGCTCTGTTCCCTAACCCTGTTGGTCCATTGTCATCTCCATTGCGTTTTGGCTGCATGATAAGTCGCAGCTTAAACTGTAACCGAAATTTCGTCTCAATAGCCTGGATTAATTCCTCTAAAACAGGAAAAAATGGTTCATTCTCCTGGTTATGACTCTGTGGACTCTATTTACTGTGACCCCTTACAACCCCGCGCCAAACTCTTTTGCGACAGTGAAGTAAGTGGTCCCATATTTGACCTGAAGGAAAACGATGGCAAACTGCGCTGCTTTTCCTGAACATCCCAAACATCTGACAGTTTCTTAATGTCTCAAAGGAGACGGTGATCAGGACTCATTTCCTCCCGGTCCAAATTTCTGACTGTATATCTCACAGTAGCAACATGCCCTGTCACTTTTGTTTATCTCTCTGACCAATGACTTGATTCGTCCCCACTGTGTGTCTATCTGCTCGTGTTATTTCTGCCGCCATGACAAACTGGATCAGGGTTGAGGGAGTGGTGCAATCTTTGTTACTTTGCTGGCTGCCAGTAAATGCCTCACAGAAGTAGAGATGCATTAGCGAAGTGTAAGGGAAGTGGCAAAAAACTAACACATTGTCGGAAAAAAAATGGTACAAGAAATCATATTTGCTGCTCTGGTCCAAGGCATTAAACAAGTGGGTTGAATGTAAAGGTAAACCACATGAACAATTTAGTTCACAAAGACTTCCTTTTTTAAGGTCTTAATGCTCTTGCACCACATTCGGCTCACAAGGTTACACCTTTATTTAAAACTTAGTGTTCAAAAGAAACTTGCACCTGAAGGAGACAAGCAGACCTTTGAGGGGGAACATAGTGACACCAGCGAAGCCAAGTCATTTCATTCAGGTATTTTTATGAGAGGAAAGGCTGCAAATGCATAACCCTTGCCCATTTCTGGAATTTCTGCCTCCTCTGAGAGGTAATAGTTGGACTAAGTAGATCAACATCGTCCGCTCCCCTACAGGGTCCGTTTCCTGACAGTTCGCTTCCTTTTTTCAGGTGTGCAGCAACAAGTGAATGGCCCGGTTAAACTGTAATCCCATTAGGTAGATGTCTTGGTCACAGCTGAGGGCACATCGAGACTTTAAGACATCGAGACTTTACACAGGCACACACACCTCTAATTAGGCAAAAAAAAAAAAAAAAAATCACAAATCGCATCCGGAATGCTACCTCCAACCTGCGCAGGACCTCCAGCAGTTGAGCGACCATAGCTGACATACCTTAGCAATGAGTGTTTTACTCAACAGTCCATGACCATACATGGCCTCATGGGAGTTCGGCTCGACTTTAGTAAGTTCAGCTCAAAATGCAACCGCTGCACGTGAGACGAAACGGCAAATCTTTGCTTAAATGATTCATGTATTTGGGTGAGCACATGTGATAACCTTTTTTATTTTAAATTGTATGAGCAATGACAAGATGCTTTCGTGTCTACTCATCTGTGTTACTTTGCATATTTTTCATTCACGCGACCTGTCAGATGTTGACCTGTCAGATGCAATGCTGTTTCGCATCTGGCCAAGTTGGTTAGTAACGCCTTTTTCTCTTAACTGAAGTCATCATTTCAATTGTCATTTGTGAGCTGTGATTAAATGTTGCTGCTACTCATTTCATTCGAGAATTTTCTTTGTGGATCTTTTGTGTGGATGGTGACTCTGTGGGCAGGACAGAGCTCCAGTAGCGGTCAGTTTTGCAACAAACCTGAATAAGCCTCTGACTAAAGACTCTCTTGATGTGTAACAGTCTCGTTATTATCCTGACATGCTAACAGTGAAACAAACGTAATGATTCTGTATACAGATAATTAGTACATCCCTTAAAATCCACTTGTTCCACGGTTATGTCATCAAAAGTGTTCAAGAAATGAAAGACCGAGAGCTAATTTTATTCATAGACTTCTATCCATAATGTGTAGTAGATGTGTATTGTGCATATGCACAATGGAGGGAGTGATAACAGTGGAGACCTACTGTTATGTTTTCGCTTAAAAGGGGGGGGGGAAAAAGCACTGGATTTCAACAAGTGTGCATGACACAGAATCACTTCACTCAAACACTCAATTGCTTTGCATTTAGTCTCTGGAGGTGGAATCTGATCATGTGCTATTTTTCTGTTGTACTTAGGCGCAAGTTTCACCTAGTTTTGGCCTTTTTTTTTCATTGCTACAGCATCTTCAGCTCCTCCTCCTCCTTATCCTCCTCTTTAGGCTGTGGACCTCAGGGAGGAAGTGTGTGACAGGACATAGCTCCTGAGTCCATTCTCAGGAATGTTTCACACACAATCACACGTGTGTGCACAGGCACACACTGAAAATCCGAGGGATGTCAGCCAAGGCCAAGGCTCGAGATCAGAAGGAGGGTGAAAGCAAGCAAGGAAAGGAGAGGAGGAGAGCGAAGGATCACGAAGGGGCGGGAGGGACCTTGGACTGTACTCTCGACTTGGGAGGCCAAGGAGAACAAATGTCTTCTGCAGTCCAGGAATGAATTTTCCTGTCACTGTTACAACAGCAGCCAAGTATCTCAAATCCTCCCCAGAGTCCCAAGACTGCAGCCCCTTGGAGAGAGATAAAATATAAGACAAATAATCTATCTGAAAACTCTTTGAACGTTCTCCAAACTAAAGCGTCTTGGGGAACGACTCTTTTTTTTCCATTTCTTTTGTCTCGCAGAGAAACTTTCAAACTGTTGCATAAAACAATCTGATATTTGCTTGGCAGCGATCTCATCATTCCTGAGTTCTAAGGACTTGTCAAGGAAGTGAGTTTGAGGAGACATTTGGAGTTCACGCTCCAGATTACATAGAGGTCTCACTTTTACCTCTCAGAATTCAATGTAGTTCTGGAGAGAGTTTGTCATGGATTGGGATCATGTACTGAGTCTTTCCTATGCAACTTCTGCAGGTAGTTGGTTGCACTTGTTTAAGGGTACCAGAGTAAAGGGGACTGATTTTTGTTTTTTAGATTAATTGAAAGTTTCATTCCACTTCATCGTTATGTTGGTCTATCACATCAATTGAGAAAAAAACCCAAAACAATTTAACATTAATGCTCGTGAGTGCAAAACTAAATGAGCAGAAAGAGTTTCTGCTTTAAATCTGAAAGCAACTCTATCAAGAAATATTACAGTTTTTGTCTTTGCATTTGTAGAACAATCTATTCTTCAAAGTTCTCATGAGCTTCCCGTTGGATAAGTCCCCGGAGATTTGGAGGTGAGAAACGGGCTCAGATAGGCGAACAAAGCAATGAGAAACACATGTAACGCACACAGACAGTCGTCTTCATCCACCACCGAGCACTCCGACCACTCACACTCAGAGCAATTCACACCAGTGTTATGTTTCAGTTGATAGACGCACGGGATTGTATATACAGAGGATGTAATCAGTAATCTGGACCCACGCAACTTATCTGCCTTGATGTAGGCTAGTGCAAAAGCAATGCTTGGTTTCATGGCTTCTCATCGAACAACAGGCGGCAAAATGTGCGAGGCCTGAGCTAATGCTTGCCGTTCTGAGCAGTGGGAAAGCAAGTTTCCCCACTGGCTCTAGAAAGTAAACAAATGTAGATTTCTGGCCAGATAACACGGTCATTATTTTCCCTGAGTAATAAAAAAAAAAAGAAAAACATCTGGCAACAAAAAAAACAAAACAAAACATGTCTGGTATATTCACAGAGCCTTTTACGAAAATCATTTTCATGTAATCCAGATATACATTTTTTAATTGTTCCAAAACGTTCACATGCAAGGTTCACACGCCAAGTGTTCCCTCGATGGATCCGGAGAGACATTTCACTATTAAATAAGCCAGACATGCAGGAATAGCAACATTTTATTTCAAGCTGGTAAACATCAAGAAGGCTCAGCTGGTTCCTCAAATGGTCTTTAAAATATACAAAATATACATCTCATAAGTCAAACTGCACACAGTCCTTTGAATGAAGTAGACTGACTCCGCCCTATGTGCTTAACTTGCAAGAGCTGTTTGTGGCACCCTAGTAAGGTCTACCACCTTCAAGACGTCTCCATTGAGGAGGAAATCTGTTTGACTCTTCTTTGCCTTATTTTGATTAAGGTGAAGCCACAGCA
Source organism: Poeciliopsis turrubarensis (assembly GCA_010277015.1). NCBI lineage: Eukaryota > Metazoa > Chordata > Actinopteri > Cyprinodontiformes > Poeciliidae > Poeciliopsis > Poeciliopsis turrubarensis. Next base: position 1,337,960 of record VMRN01000060.1, read on the forward strand.
TCTAAATTTGCACTATTAGCTTCATATCCGATGTCCAGACACGTCTCCCAAAGCATAATGTTGTCCATGGAATGTCTTTGCAAAAATCACCATCAGCATGTTTTTTGGCAAACGTAAGACAGACCTTGTTCGTCTTACTTAGCAGTGTTTCTGACCTCTTCGATTTCTTCATTACCCTTCCTCTTTCTTATGATAATGAATGCTGCTGGTGAAGTGTTTGCCACCGTCTCATGTTGTTCCCATATGCAGATGATGGCTTTCAATGTAGTTTGAAAGCCATCAAGTGTTTTTATGTTTCTTTAGATCACAACACATACTACTTTTTCAGATCTTTAAGCCCATGTTGTCAGACAGGTGCTATCTGAGGTTTGTGCAGTTCCGTTTGGCATGAGATTTTTTTTTTTTTTTTTTTTTTTGCAAGTCTTAGCATTTTTTCTAACTGAGCCGCAGGAAAGAACTACAGAACAAGCCGTTCATGCTCCGACTCATTTACTTTGTTGCGTGTAAACAACTGAATGGAGATTCTTGGAAACGTAGAAAAGAGGGTATTTTGGATCGTCTTGGTAAAATGTTAGACACGCAGATTTCAGCTTGCTCCCCGCGCGCGGTCCATCACCTAGGTTGGTGAAGGACAGTTGTTTTAATCCCTTCGGCATGTGTCTGGCGAACTGGTGTCTGTGTGTGTTGGTGCTCTTCCACAGACTCTGGATGTTTTAGCAACATGTGCCCGGGAAGTTCTGTCATCGCCTCGGTGATGAGTGGAGGAGAGAAGGGGAAGAACAGCGAGACGAGGCAAAGGAGCAGAGACAGATGGAGGACATTGGGAAAGAGGAGAGCCATAAAAAGTGAGGGAGAGCAGAGCAGATTTAAAGGATAGGGGGAAGTATGGCTGGAAAGTGCAGCATCAACGGGAGGAGATGAAGCTCTCCGAGGGGAGGAGGAGGAGGACGGTGGGATTTGAGAAAGCGCTCTCTGTTGGATTTTTTTGCCTCTGACAGAAATTTGGCTTGTATCCTCTGAACATGCCTCACATGCCTCTGATCCATCTATCATTCTGCCACTTAAAATCTATGGCCCTAAGTGTTTTGTCCCTCCCTTGTCTTATAGATGTACTGAAAGCCATGGCAAGGGAAGTGAGTCCAGAGAGGATAAAAATAAGACTGTCTAGTGTCTTTATGTTTTCACATTCAAATACAAATAATTGTGAAAAATCCAATTATTTAAGGTTATCGTCTTAACACATGTCTTGTTTAGTTTTCTAAGACAGTTCCACGACTTTCCTCTCTCAATTCCACGACTGAGAGAGAAAATATTTCTATTCTCTTAGCGTTACCCCAAGTCTCCGTCGTAACAGTATGGATGTGGTAGATCCACATACATCAAAGTAAGCTAAGGAAGTTTTTTAAAATCATTTTTATTGCATTTTCTTCTCAGTTGTATGCAGGCTCATGGTGATTATAGCCATTTCCAGGTCTGAAGTAAAGAAATATGATATAAAACAGAAGAAGGAACAATATATAAAAAGCAAGCAGCCAAGCTTGGAGTCAAAATGTTTCCAAAGCAATTGAGGGTCCATTGCAAAACATAATGGCCATCCGAGACAAGCGTTGTGTTCTAATGTACATTAATGTTTTATTCGTAATGGTTTATTTGCACTACAGTATGCACTACGTCGCAGATAAAACATTCTTTCTATTTGTAATCTGCAATTCAAAGTCTGCAATTCTTATAGCAAAAAAAAACAAAAAAAAACAAAACAATTATAATGCTAACAATCTGTTGTGTCCTTTCCCCACACAGATTCCAGTTGTTTTATAATTCTTGTGCAAAAAGTCAACTGAGGAGAGAGACTGTTTTGAATTAGGAAAATCTGCCATGTACATTGATTTATTTTCACAAATCTCACAGTTTTTCAATATGAAGGATCTCTGAGGAGAAAAAAAAAAAAAAGAGTTCTCACTCCGTTCTTTTCTGTCTTCCACGATCATCCAAGCTGCATCTTAAAAAAAAAAGTTCACTATGTTTTTCTTTTTGTGTTCAAGGTGGGATTTACTGATTGATACTGTGAAGATGTTTTTGGGTTTGTTTGTTGTTTTTTTTTTTAACTTTTCTGGCTCTGAAATTATATTTTTAATACAATTCTGCAGTGCAGCTTTGCGTAAAATAACACATTTGAGAAGGCAAGTGAGCGCCGGTTTATCCGAACGAGCCACGATCACCGTGAACCCCGCAGCAAGGCTTCTCGGGCCTCCGTCTGGGTGCGGGCTGCCGCTCTCGTACACGGGTTCAGGTGTGCGAGAGGAGAGATGAAAAGGGGCGACGGGTAATTGTTTGGATTGGTGTTTTTCTTTCACCTCCAGCCACAGCAGGCCTCTCTTGACGAACTGCGCAGATCCCCTGGGAGCCCGCGCGTTGTTTACCGAGCCTTTTAATTGCCGCCTAAGTGACACACAATACACCCGTTTGTGAGAGTGTCTTGTGCAATAAGACGCTGTCTTACTCTAGCAGAATCATCAGAGCAGACCTTTTTGTGAAACGCATATTCCAAAGGCATTGTCTTTCTGCGCTAATCTACTTTAAAGTTGCGCGCAATTCTAATTGTTGCTATCGTGTTGACTCGGTTCACATAAAACAGCCGAGTCTTTATGACCTTTAATACAGGGTATCAGACAAACCCAACTTTGTGAGAGCAGGTCTGCAAATGCAGCCTTTTGCTGAGATTATTTGTTTAGTTTTTTTTTTTTGGGGGGGGGGGGGGGGGGGGGGGGGGATATTGCGCAAAACCCATCATGTTTACAGGAACTTTTGTGTGCATGTGTGGTGAGAACAAATTACGGAAGGTAAATAAACAAAGTTGGAAAGTGGACGGGGGGCTGGAACCACAAACGGCGGACATGGCGATTCTGATGCTGACCGGTGGAGCTTTTTTTTTTTTTTTTTTTTTTTTTTCATCTGCGCTGCACCTGGTGCGCCGCCATGTGTGGGACCTCGGCGTGTCCGTGTGAGTTTGTTGCTCCTCGTCGTGTTCCTGCCAACTCTGATTCACCGTCACCAGGCTGCTACCTCGGTGTTGCACTCGCTCGTAGAGGAGAGAAATGTCACATTGTTTTTTAATTTTATTTCTTTTTTTTGCAAAGAAGGTTTTGGGGCCTTTCGACGGGAGCATCTGCGCGCAGGCACAGAAAGGGCGGGAATTGACATCAAATCTCACTGCGATGAATGAGTCCCCAAGGACCGAGCGCCATCAGTAGATGTCCCTTTGGATAAGCTGTCCTTCTTTTGCCTAATTTTGCCCTGGTTTTTCCTGAGGTAATGGCTAAATGTTTTAATGCGGGCAAATGATAGCATCTTAATTGCATAAGCCGCAAGGACGGAGCAACGCTAACGGATTACCTGTCTCGCTTCCCCCCCCCCCTCCAGTCGTGAATTATTCATTTCTCAATTTATCGACGAAAATCAGATTTTATTACATAAAAGAACAGCTTGAAACACAGCTTGGGAAAATAAAAATAAATCTGTGGCCAGTGCAGCAGCACGACTTAATGATTAATTCACCAACAGATGACAAGCCTGCAGGATGTACACGGATTACATAAGGTTAGAGATCTCTCTCTTTCTCTCTCACTCTCTCTCTTTCTCTCTCTCTCTGTGTTGAATCGCAGTGTTAATGATGAACCGGTGCTGTCTGCTGTTAATTGGCTGCTTTGTATCTACACAGTGCACATGCAGAGAGCTCAGGAAGTTTGTTTGTCTGAGTCTCAACTCGCTGCGGAGCTGCGATTTTAAAAAGTGTGAAATTTAGAGGCGGGTGTGCAAAAAAAAAAAAAAAAAAAAAGACAATTTTTAATCATAAAAACTTAATTGGATATACAATTTGGAGAAATATGAAATCCAGCAGAGATCATGAAAAGCAATGTTAAGGATTCTGCTCATTCCTGAACTATAATTAGATCCCTATTAAGTATCAGCAACATGACACAAATTAAACGTATCTTAAAAATGATTTTGCTGACCCTTCTTGATCTCAGTGACTTTGTTTCTCAGTCTGTTTTTAGATTCTTTAGATCGGCGTATAGTTTGTTGTTTTTGAGATCTTTTATCTTACTCAGTTGAAGTAATGATTAAACGGGAAAGACATCAATCAGGCCTTTTTCTTTTTGTCCTCCTTCTTATATTTACTCTTGCATTGGTGTTTTTTTTTTTTTTTTTCCCCTGTACATTTTTGTATTCAGTTTGTCTCTGCTGCATATTTTCAAGGACAGGCAGTATTGGAAGATTGAACAGTTCACTTGTGAAATTTCACATTTTTATTTCAGCATTACAAGGCCGCATAGTGTAGGATAAGAAGTACCAGAACTTATTTGTTTTACAGAGTTTTGAGCTCTGGAGTTGACGCTTGGTTGTTATTTTACATGTTTTTTTTCTTCTTTTTTTTTCGTAATCTCACTCAAACGTTCTCCAGCTGATACGAGATATAAATCACAGCGAGGCCGGAAACCGACGACTAAATACATAAACACGCAAAGTAAAGCATTTAAATGGCAGAAAAAGCAGAGCAACATACGGTCCTTTCACTGAGAGGAACACGCATGTATTCAAGCCTGACTCAACCAATCCTCCCAGATACCTGATGAAAGCTTTCATTATGCGAGTCGGGCCGCCACTTTGAGCGTCTTGCAGACTAATGACACCCATTTGCACCGCTCTCAACTCCGACACCAAAGTCTCTGGCTGTAAATCACTCAGTGCATGTTGCACTAATTAATAAAGCCAGGGCAGACTTTGTGACTCTGGGGAAATTTAATAATGTTCACCAAAAAAAAAAAAAAAACCCTTCAAAGTCGAACCTGATTGTGATAACGAAGAGTTTGTTTTTGCTGACTTGGCAGCAGAAGCTCAGCGGGCTTTTTCGATCCTGTTTATGCGCCGTAACGTATGTGTGGATGCGAAGTGCGAGTGCTCACCGCCTTCAGCTTTCTCGGAGGGAATGCACCCTTGTAACTGCCGAGGTCAAAGAGCGACGACCCCCAGACTGCCAGCAGGGGTTAAAGGTCCTTTACCCTTGAGGGAGCCGGTGGCGACACCGGGGACCGAGCGGCTTGGGTCAACATATTAACCAGTGCATTGAATCTGACAGCCCCAAACTTTGCGTGGACCGCACTCAAAAAAAAAGAAGCTCTCGTTTTCCCCTGGTTGCAAGATGTCCTGCAAAACAATAAAATGAAAAAATAATTAGCTCATCAGAACTTTTGTCGTCTTTCCAACAACACAGACCTGCCTCCACATGAAGCTTATGGGTGATGTCCAGGGGTTTTTATGTGTGATATTAAGTTGCCAATATTTAACAGAGAAACAGTCTTTGATGTGATTCACACCATTTTGGCTTCCGAGCTGCTTAACAGTGTAGAACTGGCAGCCAGAACTCACTGGGTGAATGTTTGGACTAGAGGGTCTGCTGCTCTGATGATGGACTCTGATGATGGCTGGAAGGTCTGGACGGGGAGACATTTCTGCAAATTTAATTTCAGCATATTGACCGGGAAAGATAGGAGAACATAACATTTAAGTGAAGTGGCCTGAGTCAGAAACTAGCTTGAATTGTTCCTGTGAAGCGTTTTGTGAGCATCTTTACTCAAAACATTCCCCTCAACCGTCATCTTCAGTATGGATGAAGTTATTAATGATCCATTGATTTCGAACGACCTTCAACTCCCCAAACGTGCGCCCGCCAAAGTGTTGCTACTTAGCCGGCGTATTTCGCAAAATTTGTTCGCAAGCGTCCCTTTTGTGCAGCAGTCGATCAAATCAAGCTCAATTTAAAGTGTTTAGTCAGCGGCTAAACGGATCGGCCGCTGGTTTGATGGATGTGCATTTCCGTCCAGGCTGCTCCCACCCCAACGTGAAGCCATACATCATGTTGGATTACGTCTCACTTCTGTGTGCCCCGGTTGCTCCGACACCGCAACCAGTTAAGCAGATTGGTGGCAAAGAGTCGCCACAGTTTGAGGTCTGCGGCCTCGAAAAAGCCGCAGTCGGTGCTCATGGAAACCGCCCGCTAATCAGATGACAGCCTTTTTAAAAAAAAATAAAATAAAATAATAATGTTAGAGCTCTCCCTTCAAATGCACTTTTCAAGGCATCTTAAAGGAAATATCCTCCGTCGTGCATCGCTAATCTTGTCGTTTCGAATAAAAAGACGACACTTCGGTGAGGAACTCCCTTCTTTTCCCGGCGAACGCTTGAAGACCACCTTGGAGAAAATTGCAAGAAGCCTCTTGGTGCAGCAGGCCAAGAGGAATAAAGACACCATTCAGTGACTTGCTGGCCGGATTTCTGTTGACTTAGTGAGGCAGGGGGAAGAAAACATGAAAACATGTGCTGATGTAGACGGAACCGTCCGCCGTGCCTGAACGAATTTCAGTCGAACTCCTGAGCAATTTGAAATCTTCCCGTTTCGCTGTCATCGTTCATTTTCTCCCTCCTCCAGTGGCCATCTGCAAGTGCTCTGTGACATCCTGGGTGTTGCGAAATGTGTCGCTCACACCCTTTTTCTCCTTTGTTTTGCCACGGATGATCCCTAAATACCCAACAGACTCCGTAATAAAGCCTGCGCATGTTATCCACACCCGTTTGAGTCACAAAAAAAAACAAAAAGAAAAGATTGCCGGGCCAAGCACATGGCCCCATGGGGGGTTAATTACTGAAAGGAGGGATAAAAATGACAGTTTTTAAACAACATAAGGTATGGAGAGAGTCCTCCAGCTTCGCCTTCATGCTCTGTTCAGTCAGGCCATTTTTAGACTGGAGGCAAAGAGGGCCTAGTCTAAGCATGGAGAAATGCCAAACAGAGAATGGATGAAGGTTCCTATAAAAGGAAACTGAAAGGGAAGCTTGGTAATTACTTTTAACTCATTACGTTACCCCGATGAAAAAGCTTTTTTTAATTATTTATGTAACTAGGCACAAGAGAATGGAGGTACTTTGACTTTCCCTGCATGCTGAGGTGTTGTGCCTCATGTTTTTAACCCCCTGGAAACCTATAAACCCCCCTCACCCCCCCAAAAAAAAAATTATATAGCGGGATGATTAAGGCAAATGTTTAACACATGTGCCTCCTGAGGCGAACGGCTCATGCAGAATTCATACGGTGCCCTGCAAAACCATTCGTACCTTCCGAACGTCTTCACATTTCTCTACATCGCGGCCACAGACTTCGTTACGCATCGGGAGTTTGCCGTGCCTACCCACAATGCAAAGCGGAACGTTTTCGACGTTTTTCTAACTGCGCCGTGCATTTTGGACTGCTTGTGTGAAATCCAGTGCGAGCAATCGCCAGCTGTCGTTAAATCTTTGTGTGAATGCAGTGAAGGCCTTGAGGGGTTTCCTCGTGACCGAATAGGGAAGAAAGAGGCTCAGAAAAAAATTAATACACTTCTGGCAAATCTGGTACGTAGGAAGCCATTGTTAAAACCAAATTTATCCTTTTTGAAAATAGATGCACAATTTTCTTTCCTGTCAGTTTTGGTTTGGAGCCCATATTGACAGGTTCTTACAGCAGCTATAGCAACTGGGGAGGCGGGAGTCATGCTGCTCAATTAACCTCTTTTGCATGAGTAACCATCACTATAAGTTACCATGTGTTTGTCTTTATCGAGTTCTTCGCAGCAACGTTCGCTGCAATCGTTTCGGTGGCGTGGCCTCCTGCAGCTCTTCTGCTCAATCTGAATATGAAACAGAAGCTTTCTGGCCCAGAGCGAGCTGCTCATCCATTAAATGAAGCAGTGCCATGTTTATTTATTGTGGAAAAATTTTTATTGGCAGGTTAATTGCGAAGTTAGTCTGCAGAGCAGCAGACGTCTCTCCATCACCCCGGGGACTGTGTAAGCCAACACCAATTAGATGAGGGGAAAGCCTTTTTTTTTTTTTTTTTTTTTTTTTTTTTTTTTTTTTTAAAAGCACGGAAAGCAGAGCCAAGCCGAGCGGTGAGAAAGTGGTTGCAACACATACAGTAGGCTCAGTGACACAAAGAGCTGTTATACAGTAACATCTGATGCTCCACATTCTGCTGCGCTCGGGATTAGTCAGCTCTTTGTCTTTTGCAGCCTGTGCATTCGGGATTATGTGGTGTCACATGTCGCCTGTTTTCGGTTTTGTCGGAACATTTTGGACGGCAAATTCGTGACTTGAGGAAACAGCTCGACGTGCTGCAGCCTCGTTTCCGCTCCAGCTCAAAAATCAGCAGTTTTGTTTCGATTTTTTTTTTTTTTTTTTGTCTTGTCAAGCGCTGATCACCACTGTTGGTTTTTCTGTGACCTCTGAGAAAAGCTCATGCTTTCTGAAGCAGAAGGAACAAACACACTCGCCAGGGCGTTAAAATGTAAAAAAAAAAAAAAAAAAAAAAATGTTGTTCAAGCTCCTGCTGAATTATGATTTTTGCATTTTAACACTTATTAAAGGTGCAACCACAAAACCAATGACCATGACATTTACTCAACACTTTGAAGTTTACAGCCACTTTATGTCTTCTTCTGTGAACCCTCTGTATTGACCAAATATTCCTGGTAATTTTCCTTTACCTCCTCACATTGCAACTCAGCCAACCTGCTGCTTGTTGCCAATTAGAAGACTTGTTTCCCCTTGCCTAATCTTCCTCAACACCATTCACTTTCATGCGTACGCTGACAGGCCCGACATTTGCGCTGCATTGTTAGACGTTTCTCCGATTGTGGATTTTGGGATTTCTCTGACTTTAAGACCTTTTTTCTTTTTTTTCTTCCTTTTTTTTGTCTGCTTGTCAAACTTCCTTTCGTGTGTGTGTGTGTGTGTGTTGTGTTCAGGTTCTGCTTGAGCTGCGCCTCGGTATGTAAAGAGAACATTCTCAGAGATTTATTGAGGTGATTCTTGAATGAAAACCCTGGTAAAATCATCCTAAGGGATTAAAAACAAAATCTCATTTGACATGAATGTTTTATGGCAAAATGTGATTTAAGCGCCACCACAAACACATACCAGTCTAACCAGCCTACGGAAATCTGGTTTTAATCTTTTTGTAACAACCATTAGAAAGAGTTCTCCCGCACCGAGATTAAATCACATTACAAGAGAGGAATCGCTCAGACTTCTTGTCCGTTCTGATCTCCTGACTATTCAATTTGAAAACTAACAGTTTAAGCTCAATGTAAACTGTAGTTAAATGTCATGTTGCAGCTGATGTGAGCAAAGGTTTAGCCCAAGTAAATTCATAAGATTTTTTTTTTCCCTAATCAAATTATGTCTGGCTTGGACCTTTTTTAAATAAAGGGGAGTCTGAACAACGTTTTATGACACATTTTATTGTCAGTTTTTTTTTTTTTTTTTTTATATGAAGGAATATTGGAGACACCCAAAACCCAATGGTTTTAAACCATTGGTTTATAACATGTTTTTTTATTATTTTTGTTTTTTTAAGTCCATTGTGCAATTGGGGAGGGAAAACCTTGATAATCGAGTTATATTTCCAAGACTTGGTTGTTTTTTATTTGCCTTTTCTAAACTTTGAAGTGTAAAGGAGATGCATAAATCACTGGCTGTCTATTTCACAACCAGTCCAGTTGTCCGTACACTTGGATGCACATGCATTATATTTACATGCTAATCAGCGATGCCCATTTCCATATTTAACTGAAACAGAAGTCTTATGATTGATTCATGAAGGGGGCTGCACAGTGGCGCAGTGGGTAGCGCTGTTGCCTTGCAGCAAGAAGGTCCTGGATTCGATTCCCGGCCCGGGGTCTTTCTGCATGGAGTTTGCATGTTCTCCCTGTGCA